>SNQJ01S0123555.1:10269-26360 GCA_010110895.2 Picea sitchensis
AGGTGATTTTGGACAGGTTCATTTGGGTGATGATGCACCATGCAAAATTGTTGGAATGGGAAAGGTAAAAATAAAGCAAATCAATGGAAACCAATGGTTGTTGAAAGAGGTAAGACATGTTCCAGATCTGAGGAAAAATCTAATTACAATAGGGCAGTTGGAAACTAAAGGTTGTATATCCATATTTATATATAAGGTGTGGAAGGTTACCAAAAGATCATTGGTGATAGAAAAATGAGAGAAGGTAGGTACATTGTATTTATGTACTGGTAATAGTGACTCTTCTATCTCTTTAGCTTCTACAGGAGTGGATAAAACACTATGGCATCATAGGATTGGACACATGAGTGAGAAGGGGATGCAGATACTTCACAAAAGAAATTTGTTTCCATATCTTGAACAAATTGATTTGGATTTTTGTGAGCATTATGTTTATGGAAAACAGAAGAGAGACAAATTTCTCATAGTTGGAAAAGAAAATAAGAGTGAAAGGTTAGAGCTTGTGAATACAGATGTATGGCAACCAGATCAAGTATCATCTCTTGGTGGCTCTCATTATTATGTTAGTTTTATTGATGATGCAACTAGAAAAACTTGGGTTTATTGCATTTGAAAAAAATATGATGTTTTTGGTACTTTTAAGAAATGGAAAGCTTTGGTTGAGAATGAGACAGGAAAAAAGTTGAAGTGTCTCGGATCATAAAATAGAGGTGAATATTTTAGAAAGGAGTTTTATGATTATTGTTCATAATATGGGATTCGTAGAGGAAAGACAGTTCCAGGAACACCACAAGAAAAAAGTGTGTCAAAAAGGATGAACAGGACAATCATGGAGCATGCAAGGAGTATGAGATTGCATGTCGGTTTTCCCTTACAGTTCTGGGCAGATATTTTATATATTGTTGTTTACTTAATAAACAGAGGACCATCAAGTTCTTTGGATGGTGGGATTCCAGAGGAGGCATGGACGGGTAAATAGGTAAACTATTATTTTTTGAAGACTTTTGGTTCTGAAGAATTTGTCCATATTGATAAAGAAAATAGAACAAAGCTTGAGGCAAAATAATTAGGAGTAGAGATGTCATATTCAATGAAAAGGCCATGTACAAAGATCAGTTGCAAGGAAAGAAACGGGAAAAAGAAAAAACAGAATACACACTGCTTGATGAGATCACTGAAAAAGAAATTCCAAAGGTACTAAAAAATTAAAATGTACAACAACGGGAGTAACAGGTACCTCAAACTCTTGCAAGTGTTGTTATAAGATCTACCAGGTTAAGTAGACCCCCTGAACGATACTCCCCTTCATTGTATTATTTATTGTTGACTGCTTATGGTGAACTAGAATTTTATGAAGAGGCAATGTAGGTAGACACCAAAAAGAAGTGGAAGCAAGGCATGAAAGAGGAAATGGATTCCTTGGAAATGGATTTCGTTCAATTTCCTGCAGGAAAAAGAGCATTGCAGAATAAATGGGTTTACAAGTTGAAGGAAGAATATGGAGGCAAAAATAAGTACAAGGATAGACCTGTTCTAAAGGGGTTTGCACAAAAGAAAGGTGTAGATTTGCATCTTGAACAGTTAGATGTAAAAACAACTTTTCTCCATGGGGATTTGGAGGAAGATATTTATATGCAGCAGCCACAGGGGTATGAGGTCAAAGGAAAGGAGAATTTGGTATGCAGGTTGAATAATATCTTGTATGGCCTAAAGAAATATCTAAGGCATTGGTATTTGAAGTTTGACAGGTTTGTGACAGAACAAGGTTATAGTAGATGTCATTCTGATCACTGTGTTTATTCAAAAAAGATAGAAAATGGAAGTTATATTATATTTCTATTCTATATAGATGACATGCTTGTTGCAGGGTCTAATATGCAAGATATAAATGTGCTTAAGAATAAATTAGTTAATTCATTTGCGATGAAGGATTTGGATGATGAAAATAAAATCCTTGGTATGAGAATAACAAGAGACGGGAAAAATTGCAAATTGACATTGTCTCAGGGTGAGTACATAGAGAAGGTGTTGGAAAGGTTTAGAATGCAAAATGCAAAACTAGTTAGTACACCTTTGGCTAGCCATTTCAAATTAACTAAGAAAGTGTGTCCCAAGACACAGGAGGAGATAGAATACATGTCCAGGGTTCATTATTCATCAGCAGTTGGCATCTTGATGTATGTGATGGTTTGCACAAGACCAAATATTGCACATGTAGTGGGAGTTGTGAGCAGGTATATGAACAATCCAGGTAAAGAACATTGGGAGGCAATAAAGTGGATTCTCAGGTATTTGAGAGGTACTTCTTCTCATGCATTATGTTTTGGAGGTTCAGAAACTATTATACAGGGATATGTTTATTCAGATATGGAAGGTGATAAAAATAGAAGGAGGAGCACCACAGGGTATGTTTTTACTATAGGTGGAACAATAGTAAGTTGGATTTCGAAACTGCAAAAGGTTGCTGCAATTTCAACAACAGAAATAGAGTATGTTGTTTCTACAGAGGATAGTAAAGAAATGATTTGGTTACAGAGGTTTATGGAGGAATTGGAAAGAAGAAGGAGACTAGCGGGTTGTACTGTGACAGTGAGAGTTTCATTCATCTTGCAAAGAACTCATATTTCCATTCAAAGACTAAGCACATACAAATCAAGTACCATTTCATACGATCCATCTTGGAAGATGGACATTTGAAGTTGGAAAAGATACACAATATCCAGAATCCTGCAGACATATTAACAAAGGGAGTAACCAGGGAGAAAATGAGTTCCTGCTCAGTTTCAGTTGGTCTTCAAGCATGAAGGTGAATATGAGAAATTTTCGAGTTCCAAGAAGGATCATATCCAACATATACAAAAGCGGTGGAGTTGTTGAGATCAATCTCCAAGTGCAATATTGTTGGTTGTGGAGCCTGATTATCTTCCTGATCTAAAGGTCTTTGTTTTCAGTCGTGTTTATACCCCATGAAGACTTTACACCCCGAAATAATGTACACTCCTCCACGCGGGGGAGTGAAGAGTGTATATTTTAATTTCATTGTAAATATGGACCATTCATTATAAGGTTGCAGATCTGACGGTAGAATTTATGTTATGGTTTTTTTCCCTAGAAGGTAACCCTCTTTTATGAGGGAAATGTATTGCGTCTATGGATCATTGTGAATATTGCATTCTGAGTGAGGATATTGTGAGAGAAATAAGAGGAATTTATAGTGGGTGTGTTGTATTTTGTATCCCTTCATTTGACGGATAATAATAAAGGAAGGACCTGGCAATTTCTCTGGTGGACGTAGCCCACACTAGGTGAACCACGTATATCTGTGTCTCTATTGTATTGTGTATATTTTGTGTTTTATTTCCGGATTTATTTTATTTTATTGCTCTGCGATCTTGTTTTTATAACAACTAGAAGAACCTAATCTCAGCGGAGGTCATCAAGTGGTTGGCCCTACAGAGAACGCCACACCCACAACCCTACACCATCAGATGGCTCCACCAAGGAAGCAATATTTGCATCAGCGAATAGTATCACATGTCCTACAACATCAAGCCCTTCAAAGATGAGGTATTGTGTGATGTTTCTCCCCTTGAAGTTCGTGATGTTGTTTTGGACCAACCTTATTTATGGAAACTTCATGTTGTATAAGAGTCTAGGCCTTGCAGTGTTATTATTACTTTGGACAGGAAATTGTATAGTATACCTGAGGTAGTCTCACCTAGTTCCATTTCCTTGATCTCTGCCAAGCAATGCAGGAAGGTCATTTCTCAGACCGAGAAGTTTGTCTTCTTCGTGATTCTCTCTCAGAGTGAGCGAAATATTGCATCCACATCCATGGCCTCCACGGTCGACCTCTCCATGCATCAAACTCAAGTGGATAAGGTCATGGAAGAACACAAAGACATCTTCTCCTCACCTATAGGGGTACCTCTGCACTGTCAGGTCAAGCATTCCATCGATCCAACCCCCGGCGCACCGCTACCCAATGGGACATTTTATCACCGCTCTCTGTTAGAAAATGAGGAGATCAAGCGTCAGATCCAGTGTCAGAGCTAGCAAAGTTGATTTGGGAATCCCACTACAATTAGGTGACATTACACTTCGGCATAGAAAAGATAGTGGAAGTGTTGCAACAACATTTCTACTAGTTAAAACTTTGACAAGATGTCAGCAAGTATATCAGGTCCTACACTACCTAAGCTATTGTCAAACCAACCACTAAGAAACAATTCCTGTACACCCCTTTGCCTAATCCTGGCAGGCCCTGGGAATCCATCTTAATGGACTAGATGTCGGGACTTCCATCCACTAAGCAGGGGAATGAATGTGTTTTTGTGGTTGTTGATCGCTTTTCCAAGATGGCAATTATGGCCACCTACAAGAACATCATCACAACGAAGGCCACTGTGAAGATCTTCTTTGAGCGAGTGTGGGTACATTTTGGGGTACCACAAACCATTATCTCAGATCAGAATAGTCGGTTCCTCAACACATTATGGTCGAGCCTCTGGTCACTTCTAGACACCAAGCTCATTGAATCCATTGCCTTCCACCCCCAGATGGACGGTCAAACCAAGGTCGTCAACCGGATAATTTTGCATATCCTACACATGTACAATTCCAAGAACCCACACACATGGGATGAGAGTCTTCCCTATGTTCATCACAACTACAACTGATCCATACATAGCTCAATTGACCAAACCCCATTTCAGGTGGGGTTGGTATTTCAACCATTGGGTGGCATGGATGTTGCACAACCCCTTGCGGCCACTCAGGAAGACCTGTCCCATGATCAAACTGAAGTTGAAAAATCCACCCGGTTCATTGAACAGATCCATCACATCCGCCAATAGGTTCAAGATATTTTATTTAAGTCAAATGCCAAGTACAAGCAATTCCATGATCAACATCTGGTGCCACACAAGTTTCAGGTGGGAGACAAAGTTTGGTTACACTTTTAGAAATAAATCCTTACAGGGCTCCATCATAATATTCTTCCACTTCGCTATGGACCTTACACCATCACCAAGGTTGTGGGAGACAACTATTTTGAGCTCAACATTCCCCCCTTCCTTGTCTTGCACCGAGTGTTCAATGTAGATCTCCTTCGGCCATATTTTCCACCATTATTGGACACCTCAGAGATACCAGAACAATTGACACCAACAAATATCAACCCTAAATGCATGTAAATGGAATCCACTTATCATATCATGGACACAAAGGTCAAGGTCACTCGCCAGCCGAGGATCCAACTTTATCAGGTTGTCAAAGTAGGGCAACTCCTGAAACAAGGCAAGTGGCTCACCAGAGGCCAAATTCAATCGAAATTTCCTCATATGATGCAGGAACTCAATGCAATGGAGACCATTTCTTCCTAAGGGGTGAGGATTGATCCAGATGTATATTGGTGGCCACCCACCTATTCCAACTAGCTCATATTATCAGTTTTTTAGTTTGGCAATTTTTTCCTAGTTTTCGGGTCCTGAACTTTTGGGGCCATTTTGAGGCCCTAAACAACGTTTTTAGGGATCGCCACGGTAAAAATATATTCAAATTTATATTTTTATGGAATAATGTTTAGTTCTCGGATAGACCTTTCCAACAGGCTATCTTGCGCCTAAAATGGAGATCGTATGAAAAAGTTACGACCCCGGGAAGTTGATGTACCAACTTACCCCAATGGGGCCCACATGACTTTTGGCGCTTCATCTCCTAGGGTTAGGTTTCTAGATGTCTAAGGTTTTGGAATTCATGTTTATTATAAAAATGATTTAAGAGCCTCATTGTACTCATCTTCTTGCGAATGAGCGCAACCATCACATCTCTTCTTAGAGATAAGCCGCCACCATTTTAGCAAGCTTGTTTTCAGTCTACATTTTACAGTTTCAGCATATTTCTTTATTGAATAGAAGTCAGTTTTACTATATCTCTGTTAGTGTTCATTGTTTCTTTGTGTTAATAATAATAATAATCTGTTTTTATTTCGTTCTTCTCATAAAATTTGTATCATCTTCTAACACATGCCAATGAAGAGTCCATTCAAAGGAGTGTTAAATTTGAAGAAGGTCATTCACAAGTACATCCAAAGTAGTCCACACCTCCATATCCACCACCTCTAGTTGTAGAACTTCCTGAGACTTCTTCTGATTATATTTCTGATCATATCTATGAATCTGATATTTCTGATCAGCAACAAGAAGGTGCAGGTCCATATTATCTACCAAGATGTGAACAATATACTCTTCAGGAAACAAGTGATCTAGTGGGTGATCCCATTGATCCAAAGAGAACAAGATCTCAGTTTGTGGACCCTCTGCAAGATCTTACTGCCACAAAGCCTTTACTACATATTTATTGTTATATGGTACTTGGATAAGACCCTCAATCTTATGCATAGGCTAAAGGTAACCCTCATTGGGAGGCAACTATGAAAGAGGAGTACAAATCCCTAATGGAGAACAACACATGGGAGTTTTTTCCTCTACCTTCCAACATGAATCTTACTATATATAAGTGTATTTTCAAGAAAAATAGGGATGTCAATGGATACATTACAAAGTATAAGGCTCATTTAGTATCTAAATGTTTCTCACAAGTACAAGGCATTGACTATGAAGATACTTTTGCACTGGTTTCCAAGATTGATTCCATTCGGTTAGCTCTAGCTATTGCAACAACTAGAAAGTGGGAGGTACACCATATGGATGTGAATAATGCATTCTTACATGGAGATATTAATGAAGAGATATATATGGATTAGCTAGAGGGATATGTTCAGGATCCATTATTAGTTTGCAGATTGAGAAAGTCATTGTACGGACTCAAACAAGAACCTTGGGCATGGTATTCTAAAATGGAATATTATCTTTTCTCTAGAGGTTTTCTTAGATGTAGATAAGATCCTAATGTGTATATGACGAAGAACATATATTCCCTTCCACTGATATTTATATATGTATATGATTTACTCATTATAGGGAGATCAACCTCCTCCAATGATGTAGTGAAGATTGCTTTGCATGAAACATTTTCGATGACAAATATGAAACTATTACATTACTTTCTTGGTCTTGAAATCAGCCAGAATTATTCAGGAATCAAGATGTCACAGTCCAAGTATGGAATAGATATACTTGAAAGGTTTTAGATGACATATTGGAAGCCAACTCCAACACCCTTTTAGTCAGGGGTTAGACTAGAGGATGTCAATGCATCACCTTTGGTTGATTGTACTAGATATCGACAATTGGTGGGGAGTCTTCTATACCTTACACACTCTTGAACGAACATATCTTATGCAGTTGGATCAGTTTCCAGGTACATGCAGGAGCCACATGATCTTCACTATAAGGTAGAAAAGTGGATTCTTAGATATTTCAAGGGGAATACCAACTTTGGTATACACTATGCAACATGATCTTCCTTAGATATTGTTGGTTACACAGACTCAGATTGGGCAGGAGATAGCATTGATCGCAAGTCCACTTTAGGATATCTACTCTACCTTGGATCGGGACCTATTTTTTGTTCAAGTAAGAAGCAATCAACAATTTATTTATCATCAAGAGAGGTAGAGTACAGGGGTGTAGTGAATGTTACTACTCAAGTTATTTGGTTGCAACACTTTCTAACAAAGTTGGGAGTTCATTTTCATTGTCTGAAAGTTATATGGTGTGATAATCAAAGTAATATCGAGCTATGTAGAGACCCCGTTTAGAGGCAATGGACCAAGTACATCGAGGTTCATATGCACTTTATTCGAGGACATATTCATGATGGAGTAATTTATATGCAGTTATGTCCATCTTCAGAGTAGGTGGAAGGCATCTTCACAAAGCATTTCACCGAACAAAATTTTGTCTCATTAAGGGACATTCTAGGAGTGAGGGATACATCAACTAAGCAGGTGAACATGTTAGCATTACATTTTTTGGTAGAAATATATTTTTAGGGGGGGTTTTGTTCCCATTGAGTTTTTCCTTTTTACCTCACTTTTGTTCAATTGTTATGCAACTATACTTGTACATGAGTACCTAACATGGCTTCATATTACTAAGACTCATCATAGTTCACACCCGAGTTGTGTTACATGGGGGAGGTTGGGGTACATGCTCAACTACATACTTAGTGACATACTCATTTTTTCCCATTTTCCTACTATTTAGGAGGACTGCTATTTATAGCATGTTTATTTATAGTAGGTCTATTTTTAGTCGGTGGCTACCTATATGTAATACCATGGGAAAATACCATAGGTTTCCAAAACCATGGGCTCATAAACCACCATTAGTAAAATTCCTATTTTTAAGCCACTATTAGGAAAATTCCTATTTTTTAGACACCATTAGGAAAATTCCTATTTTTTAGCCACCATCACGAAAATTCTTATGTTTATCCACCATTAGGAAAATTCCTAATTTTTAGGGGATGAACACTTAATTCCTTAATTTTAGGAGATAATTCATATTTCATGGCTAGAGAGCACACTTGAGTGAGAATATTATTCTCCTAGGGAAATGTACATTCCCCATCTTAGTGACTTTCCATATTTATGAAATTCTCTCTCAATTAGGACTTTAGTTCCATTCTTGGAATCTAGTCTTATTCTAGGAGAGTTTTTCTATTATGGAATGCATGTTGACTTCATGTAGAGTTCTCACTAAGTTTACACCTTTATTTTTGAACTTTTTCTAATTTTAGAAACTTTTGACTTTAGTTAACTATTGCAAGTGGGAGAGGTTGCTTTTATACTTGAGCATGCATATGTAAACCCCAATCGTGTGCACATTACTCCTCTTGTGTAGATTCCTATATATAGTACTCATGATCAAGGATTAATACAAGGTGATTCGAGTTGGTTTCTTAGTCTCTTTTGTGTGAAGATTGATTCTATTTTTCTCTCTCCTCTGTCTCTCTCTCTCTTTCAATTAGCTAGTGTAATATTTCCTTCTCACAATTAGGTCTTCGATTGTGGTTTAATCCTACACCTAGTACTACTCCAATATCTATTATTGGTCCTTCTAATCACCCTACATCAAATGTTGATATGACTCCCTCGATGGGCATAATTGTTAAGAGCATTGGGGAATGACCTCTTTCTTTACATATGGATGAAGAACTAGCCATGTTGAAGGGATTAAAAATTCATGGTAATTACAAAGATAAATATTTTCATTTTATACAATGATGAATATTTTTATGTTGATCTTTAAGTCTAGTTGTGAAATATGATTGCAATGGAAGGGAATAACTTGTTTTATCAATAGTTTCACAACATGTTTTCTCTCTTTGCAATGGAAATAAGAATTGAATATAAATACCAAATCCAAAGTTTGAAAAATGAGTTCATGAAACACATGGAAAATCATTTTGGTCAAGTATTCAACCAAAATATGGTTGATTATATGGTAGGAAATTATTTGAAAGTAGTGTAATACAAATACCACACTAATCTCCTACGTTTCCCTAATTATGAGTGTGTTGCACTAGTTTTCAAGCACAAGTGGGATACACTAGTGGAGGATGCTAAGGAGAAGAAGATAAAAAAAGAGGGAATTTCGCCAAAAGTTGGAAAGGTAGAAAGGTAAATAGAATATAATATATATTGAACTTATAACTATGCATTTGACTTGACTAACTAAATCAAATTAATATGCACTTCAATTATTTTGTAGGCCCAAAGATACTTCAAAGGCCACAAAGGATAGATTGGACAAGGTTAACTTGGTCCAAGAGGCTATGTTAATATAAAAGGGAGATATTTAAGTACTAAAATATTAAATCTTTCAGTATTGCTTTGTTCAACTATAATTTAAAACCTTTCGTCATTGAATTGTGTTAAGTTATGATATGTAGTCAATTGATTATGGTGTTATGCCCATCGAAAAAGATCTAAAACTCACCTCCATAGGAGGATATAAAAACTTGGTTGAAATTAAGAAAGGCAATACACATAATACTTTTACTATCAACAAGAAGATAAATAAGTTAAATATATTTTGAATGGTTAATTATAAACATGTTTAGGGTTTATGGATTATGGATTATAAAATAATTATAAATTTTATTTCAAGAATATGAAGATGTTGATATGTATGAAGCACCTATTTTACAGGTTATTGGTGGTGTTCACCCAAAGGTTGACCTTACCACCATATCTACTATTCTAGGTACTATTAACAAGATGACCTAGAAATAATATCTTTTATGTTCATATAATACAAATGATGTGACTTATAAATGGTTTTCTTTAATTATAGATGTGTGTCCTACTTTGTGGCATGCACAAAGGTGTATTGTGCATTATCAACAACCACCTGAATTGGGAGAAGAAGAGAATCAAGAAGAAGATGTCAACATCATATTTGTGGGCCTTTTGAAAAAACAATTAGAAGGAAATATTGTAATGGAAAAATGTTCTATATGATAGATGTGTTTTGACATATACTTTATACTTTTGATGTTCTTTTATGTTATTTTTAACATTGCTATATATGATGTTTTTAAATTTTTATGTTACCTCTTTGCCACTATGATGTGTGTGTGCATTGTTTATTAATAAATTAATCATTTGTAGTAATATTATTTTTCATTTAATAGATAATGTTACATGATTAGTTTTTCCATAATACAAGAAAGCACATAAGCAATCCACTTTTAAATGTTTCAACAAACAATTTTTTTTAAACCACTCAACACTGTATGATTATGGGTGCTCACATGAACTTGATGGTCGAAAAAGTGGAAATGGGGTGTTTAGGAACACATGCACATAGGAGTGCACATGCATTCTTAGAAACAAAAACATGTTCCTAATCATATAGCCTTGGTGCTCCCTGAACTAGCATTCACGCTTACCAAGTCATATTTTCCAGGAACATTTGCACATTCTTGAGTAGGAATGTGCATGTGATTTAGAACATGTGTGTGTTTGCAAGCAAGAGCTCTCACGCGTTCTAAAGTGTGTTCATTCGTTTTTGAATGTCTAGGGACCTAATACCCATATATAGTGCTAAAAAACACTAATGATACCTATATACCTAGTTAGAGGTGAAGAATGACATTGAGAGATCATTTGTGGTGGTTCAAGGTGTCAATCTTGGCCCTAAAAGCCTAAAACTTTCCTTTAGGGCCTAACTCTTGGGTTTGATAACCTAACCATTTCTAGGGTCTAGAGACTCATACTTAATGTTAAAAACCTCATAATGTTAACTATCCCCATCCAGAGACCATGGATACCCTAGAAAGGTCATTTAAGGCAATTCAACATGTTGTTATTGGCCCCAGATGCCTAGAAGCATCCTTTAAGACCTAAGGCCTATGTTTCCTCTCTCGATCATGTCCAAGGAATAAAGATTGATACATGGTGATAAAAATTTCCTAATGGTGGTTTGACATGTCAGTCGTGACTCTTGAGCCCCAACAGCTATCTAAAACGTCGAAAGGTCGAGTGTGGTTTTTTGAGGCATTTTGTTTGGCCTTGGATGCCTAGAAGATTTGTACTTCAACTAAGGGTTAGGTTTCCTACCTAAACTATATCAAGGAATTGAGACCCATATCTAATGCTCAAAACCTTATGAGGGCACTAACATCCTTTATTAGAGGCCAATGATACCCTCTAGAGGTCATGTGTGGTGCTTCGAGGAATTATTCATGGCTTTGGATTACTCAAGGATTTCATTAGGACCTAAGGCATGGCCTTCTTCCCTAGATCATTTCCAGGACCCTAGTACACATACCTACTACTCAAAACCACCTAATGGCATTGACATCCCCAACCATAGGCCAAGATATCCTCAAAAGGCCATGTGTGGTTGTTCAAGGAATCCTTCTTAGCCCTAGATGGATAAAAACTTTCTTTAGGGCCTAAGTTTCATGTTTCATAGCCTGACCATGTCTAGGGCCTCGAAACCCATACCTAGTGCTCAAAAATTCTAATGGTACCTATATACCTAGTTAGAGGTAAATGATGCCCTCAAGAGATGATTTTGGTGGTTCAAGGTGTTAGTCTTAGCCCCATAAGTGTTACAAAAATATTCCCCTATGGACAGGTGAAATTTCCCTTGGATTATTGACCCCTATACCAAGATAGAAACAATCATTTGGACACTACCATTCCTATAAACTCATTTTGATTATCGAAAAAGAGAGGAGAAGGTAAAGTAGGATGTACTTTGTTTACGAAGTTTGTCCTAGATGCTCATATCCACAAGCTTGATCCAATTCCTAGCATAAATAGATACCTGCAATGAACAACAAGAAACAAGCGACTTCCTTCTACTATAATGGATTAGGAAAAGAAAATTCATCTATGAAAATCAAATTAAACATATACAAGCACATGAAACTACATACTTGAAGGAAATAGACCAAGTATATTAAATGAGAACAAAGAAAACTTACATACCATGAATGATGTCAGCCACAACTCCTCCAAGATCTCCTCTACCAACCCTTGCAAGAATCCCACGATCATAAGTCTGGTATCTCCAAGCTTCCTCCCCTTATCCATGGAAAGACCTCATTATATATGATTTGGAGGCTTAACCACCATGGACAAGATCACTCACTAGATCCACTAAAATGGGATCTCCAAGATATTTAGGGAGAAAATATCTCTCAAGGATTTTAGGGAAAAAATATCTCTCAAGGATTTTAAGGAGGAAATATCTCTCAAGATCCACCAAATTAGGATTTTGGTTTGAGAAAATATCTCAACCATCCATGAGATTCTCAACCTCTCCTTGAGATTAGGAAACTAAATGTGAGGTGGATTCTCACACTAAATTAATTTCATTTTTATGAATATTAATAAATCATTCATGTGAACATGGTATTTTGACCTTCACATGATAAATGTTTCATCCACATTGATTAGGGATTGTGACAAATGTTATTTCAAGGTGTCAAGGTGTATGTGACACTTAGCAAGGTGCAAGTGAAACTTTTACGACACCTGTGACACTCAGGGTGAGGTACTTAAGTGTGGCATTTTTATGTGTAAGAGATGTCCCCCTAAAGTGTGAGGTTAAAAGAGAAACTAATGGTGGAAACACTTACAAATTCTTCAATGGAAGGGTGTGGAGTTAGAGAACCTGACAGAAGCTGCAAACAAAAATCAAACATTATTAGTATATGTTCCATTTCCAAGGCATGCATACCTATGCTCAGAATATGAGATGACTCAAAGCACGGTCGTCGACCAATACACTACGGATCCATGAAAAACACTGACTAAGGATATGGCCACTAGAGATACAATGTGGATCCATACCTCCATGACATGAACTGATCGTAGCCATGAAAATTACACAGTGGAGCTACGAGATGATAAAACATAGCCATAGACCAATACAATGTGGATCTATGTGACAGTATATATATCAGCATGCTCAAGTGATCTCCTTCGCAGTCTGGGCAAAGCAGATAACAGAGTGAACGCTCAACCCAGAGTCTTCGTCTCAATCCTGATGTGGTACGAATCTATCCATGTGAATAGATTATATGATGTCAAACATGGTAGAAACCACTTTATTACTAATCATTGAGGTAAACTGTTAACAAGTGCAAGGGAAATCACCATTGATTTCAATGACTACCAAGGTACCCTAGTACATTCCAATGAATGTGAATAAATGAGATGAGGTCGAGAATTCGTGGAATCATCTGATCAGAGGTCAATAATGTAAACCTATCGTTGAAAGTGAGGAGGCCTGCCATTGAGGCATGCAGGTCCCAAGGTACTAATTGGTTTCTAATTCTAATTCCCGAATGATGTGTTGAAGTCGATAGGAAAAGACTCGTCGAAGGAGGGCCTTGGTGTATCCCCCATCATCGACACAAAAATGACACAGGAAAGTGATGTAAGATGGTGAATCGAATGAGTATGGACTGAAACAGGAAATGGAAACTGGCAATACTGCAGATGGATGGTTTGAAGTGAAACTTCCCTTGAACATGATGAGGCACGACAACTGACTTTGCACCGTTGACTCGACGAGTACCAATAATGTAATGTGACAGAAATAAGAGCACTCTTCAACTGGACGAAAAATTATGGTGTTACATGGAATTGGTATGACTTAGAGACAAGGTGATTACCCAACTGTAAGATGAGACGCAAACAGGTTCCATGTTCAAGGGAGACAATAGCTTCCATAAAGGATTCCCAAAAACTTGACACACTTCCTTCAATTTTTCCCCCATCCAGATAGATGAGTACTTATTTTTCATTTAACGAGCTCGAGGAGGGTAACACATGCTCGATATAACTCACCTTCGGTAATTTCCTCTTCATTTATTTAACGAACTAGAAGAAATAAGGTTTCATTGCCATATGGGTCCTTCAATGTGTAGTTTAGCGAGTCTAGAGAAGGAAAAATCAGTGGTTTTTCATGTTTAGAGAGTCTCAAAAGAACTTAAAGGTGACTCCATGGATGAATTTTTCATAAGTTTAGTCTCACAATCCCAAAATAAGTGTAAAAAAATACAGAGGAGAACTCTTATAATCATGCTTGATTATGCTGATTAAGGTTGGTTGTCATTGATGTCAACCCTTGAAGAAATCCCCGCAACAAAAAGGTTTGGGTAATGGACCCAATATTGTTTGATGTAAAGATGATTCATTATTGTCTTGTCATGGTTGATAATAAGTAAAGATGGATGAACTCCAAAGTGGTCCCGTTATGGTGAAAGCCCTCACTGGAAGACGCTTTGCGGAGTAAGAGAACCCATGCATAATTCTGGAATAATGACATGAAGGACAATGAATTTGTCAAGTAAACTATCCAAGATGGATAGTGATTTTCATTCCATTTCTGGTGGTATGTGGAACGTCACATAACTCCTCACGGTTAGAGAGTTATGGCCATGAGAACTTGGAGACCCCGGGTTTGGGTAATGGACCCAAGTTTGCTTTAAGGATAACCATATGAGTTATGATATATTTTCAGATAATACTATTCTATATGGATAGTACATTTCATACCATTTCTATTTGTATGTGGAACGTCACATAACTCCTAACGGTTTGAGAGTTATGGCCTTACGAAGTTGGAGGACCCTCACATGTCATCTAGAAGCCCTAAAAGGTCAAAGTAGTCAAAGTGGTTTAAGGGCTTTTAAAAGGCAAATAATAAAGTGAAGTGGTGAGTGTACTATAATTCAAAGTGAATACAAAATAAATTGTTTCAATAATAAGTTTAATGGAGAAATTAGAAGTGGGTTAACCCTAAAATAAGGAAAGTGGGGCCAAGCGACCTAGAAGATGTTTTTAAGGAAGCTACTTGAAGAGTATAAATAAGAGGCAAGTCTCTCTCATTTTAATCACACTTGAGCATATTGAATATATATAGGTGTCTCAGGTAACCAAGGATATCTAAGTCGAAATTCTGAGGCAAGGTGAAGAAAAGAAGGTTGAAATGCAAGGAAGGATAAATTCTTTTGATGGTGCTTTCTAAGGTGTTTCAGGTAAAAACGTCATAACTTCTTCATAACATATCCAAATTCAGTGAAACAATATGTGTTGGTTAGAGTACAGTCTGTAGTATGCTTTGTAACATTTTTAGATTGATTCAAAAAACATTTTGTGCGGGGCATGCTCTACAAGATCGCTCTCTAGAATAAGCCAGATTTCAGCAAGGTATGCCATTTTTGCTATAAATCCTTTTCTGAGAGGTTCCAAGTAGTGAAACCTGGAATAGTTGCATAAAACACACTGAAGAAAATTGTCTATAAGTTTCATATATTCATTCACTACAAGTACAAATTTATAATCATTTCAAGTTAGGGTTGTTGACTAATCCAAAAACTAGTCATGTGAGAAGTTTGATGAAGTTGCTAGTCTCTTGTTGTCAAAATTAAGGAAGGTTTGCAGGCATGTGATCATATACACCAGGTCTATTACAGAGTTACAAATCATATTTGGATGATGAAATTGATGAGGGCTTTTGGTTAAGGTACATGTATGGTACAGGTTGATTACAGGTTGTTTGGTACAGGTTGGTGCATGGTTTATGCACTTGTTTATGGTACAAGTTGATTACAGGTTGAGGTACAGGTTGATGCATGGTTGATGCATGGTTCAG
>SNQJ01S0123555.1:26370-53092 GCA_010110895.2 Picea sitchensis
CCCTCAGGTTGTAGCCTGAGAAACTAGGGGGTTGGAGCCTCCTTCCAGTTGCAGCTGGAAAACAAAGGAAGTTGGTGCTTCCAATGAATGTAATTCTACAAGACATATAAGAAAAAACATTATGTGCTTTTCTCCCGATTTGGGTTTCCATGTAAAACACTGGTGTATTGTGTATGTGTGTGATTGTTTATTTCTTATTTCTCATTATTGGATAATAATTCTACATTGATATAACATTTGAAGAAAAAGGATTATAATTATGCTATTACTGATTCACCCCCCTCTCAGTAATCCAACATATTAGATTGTTCATTTTTTGTAATTAGTCTTGTGAGGCCGAAAAACGATAAACTACCACTCGAAAGATGCCCTTTCAAACCTTTTAACGAGTGTGAAAGGAAGCAAGATCACTCAGAAATCTTTTCATGTTTAGAGAGTCTGAAAAGAGCTTAAAGAAAACTCCAGGGGGTTCCTTTTTTGTATAACCTTTACGAGTCCGAAAAAGTGATAAAATTATACTCGGTCACATTCTCATGTATTTACGAGCACGAGAAAGAACAAAGACTAATCTCAGAATTGGCTTCATTTTTACACAAGCTTGAAACAAAATTAAACTATTCTTATAATTTCCCAACGTAATTTCCAAAGGTTTTGAGGGATACCCATGGATGGTTGGTACTCTTCCCCCAGCTTGAAAAGCTAGCGGCTTAACTCGAGAATGATAATCAAAGGCTGGAGACATGTCCCCCCAAGATTCGTTTCATTCATCGACGCTTATATTGTCACTGATTTTGTACCGAATGGAGGAAAAAAGGTCAACTGACAAAGGTGGATGAAAGGAAGGTTCAAATAAGAGACCTAACGAAAGACTCAACTCGACATCTACGAGATCTAGCTAAAGACTCGACTCAATATCTAAGATATCTAGTGAAAAGACTCTACTTGATAGGAGAGGTGACTTTTTCATTTTTTTAATGAGCTTAACACATGAAAAGAACTATGATCATGGCTACGGGTTTAATCCCCATATTTATTTTCATTTTTTAACGAGCTTGCTACAGAGAGGAAAACTATGCTCGTAGCTTTTGTTTCATTTTTTAACGAGCTTGCCACAGAGAAGAAAAACTATGCTCGTAGCTTATGTTTAATTTTTTAACGAGCTTTCCACAAAGAAGAAAAACTATGCTCAAGACCTATGTTTAATTTTTTAACGAGCTTTCCACAGAGAAGAAAAATTATGCTCAATACATATGTTTCATTTTTTAACGAGCTTGCAATAGAGAAGAAAAACTATGCTCAAACCCTCTCCTTGATCATGGCTTCCAAGAGGACAATTCTCTAGAAGGAATACGTGTCAAGGGACAAACGTCAGCCATGGCTTCCAAGAGATCTTCACTAGATGTAAGAAAAACACTTTTTGAAAGAATACATGTCGACGACCTCGATAAGGGCAGGGAGATCTGGCTCTAATATCCCTATCGAAGAGATGACCATGTCAACTACCGGATCTAATTCAAGAGAAGGGAGAGATTCCCTCTCGTGCGGGGTTGAACGCATGGGGCAGGTCGTTACATAATTGACCTGCGATGGGGTGGACACCGCTGGCATGTATGGACCGTTCAGGGAAGGTGGATGGGTGACCATCAAATGAGGGTCAATGAATGAAAGTTGGTCGATCATTACTATGTTTCCGTTGTGAGGGAAACATATCACTCGAAAGAGAGTGGACACAAAATCTCTCATAACGTAGACATAGTCTTGCCCAAGGAGTAGGTTAAAATCCAAGGGGTCGTGAACTACCATCACATCAACGTAGACTATTTTTTCTCCCAAAGTAACTAGAAACTGAGGAAGGATCCCGAAAGGTTGACTAACTCTTCTGTCAAAGGTCAACAGATTTTGAGTCACGGGCGCAAGCTATGGGGAACCAAAAGCTTGCCAAGAATTTACGGATAAGATGCTATCAAAAGCACCTTCATCTATTATAGTGTTAGGAATATTCCTATCACAAACCTACACAGTGATTTGGAAAGGCACGTAAGAAGGAAGACAAGGTTTTGTCAAATGATTCCAATTAATAGAAATCATCTGATTTCTTGAAGGGGGTGTCATCGGGACGGGGGGAGTTCCCCCTTGTCCGGGTGAATCACTATTAATGAGGTAGACCTGAGCGAGATCCTCACTCTTTGAATGAGGAGTGGGATTGACCGATGACGAAAATGGATCGACCACTTTGGTTGCACTCTTCAAGGGAGGAGTGGGATCGATTGATGACGGAACTGGATCAATCACTTGGGTTTCACTTTTTAGATGAAGAGTTGGGTTGATCGATGATGGAACTGGATCAACACTTGGGCTAGTGGTTGACCTGAGGATGAAACCATATTGACCACCTGATCAACCGGATTGACCGGGGATGGAACCAAATTGACAAGTCCATCAACTAATGACTGTTTGGGAGAGATATTATGATAACCAGTTGGAAGTTGAATATTTTCCAAAAGATAAGAAGCCTCATCCATACAAGGGAAAAAGTGAGAGTAATGATCACCTTCACATAACATACAAGGAAATTTTTTAATTCAATTCTTCTTACCAACCTTAACGTCACTAGTTGACGGGGTGTCATTAGTATGTTCAACAGGAGTTGATGACGTGGAAGACCACATCTCTAAAACCTTGGGGAGACGATGGCAATCCCTAAAAAAGTGGTCACCCTTACAAAGCTTGCAAGGGAATTTGGGTTTAGGATTCTTTGTTTTAGACTTGTTGACTTTATCAAGACTCCTAGTACAATTAACAGTAGTTGGTTGCTCGGATCCAACATGAACTGATGCAGTTGGAGGCTTGGTCTCTTTCTGATTCTTCTTCTTCTTCCCCTTTTGTTTCTTCTTCTTCTTATCAACCTGGCTACTTGTTTTAGAGCTTTCACTAGGCGAATAAGGAGAAAGGGAAGGAGACCTGATGGGTGAAGAAGGCGAAAGGTCGACATGAGGTTGATTTATGGGTGGTGTGCTTACATACGAAGCATTAGGTTCATTCGAAGAACT
This sequence comes from Picea sitchensis, assembly GCA_010110895.2. Classification (NCBI taxonomy): domain Eukaryota; kingdom Viridiplantae; phylum Streptophyta; class Pinopsida; order Pinales; family Pinaceae; genus Picea; species Picea sitchensis. The sequence goes on from SNQJ01S0123555.1 coordinate 29,421, forward strand.
GGGAAAATTCAATATCATCGGAGTGGGGAACAACCAAACAGGTAACCTGATGGTGAGTCTCAAAAGACTCAGTGTGGCAATGCACGGAGGACCAACATTTCCAAAATAAGGAAAGGCGAAAGGTTCCTTGGTAAAATGGGTTTCTTCGTTGGTACTCCTAGGAATTGATGCCATTGACACTGACTCGACGTAAGGTTGACTAAGGAAAACAAATAGCACACACTACAAATCTAAGAAGCAAACAATCAAACAAACCTTCCCACAATGAAACCACTAATTGGTGATGAAATCCAACATCACAAGATCAATATAGGAAGGGCTGGGATAGAGTGGGTGGATCATTTATGTTGGTGACCTGCTTAAAAGTTTGGATTGTTGTTGCCCATGCTAACCTCCAAAGAGTTTACATTGTTTCCAACACATCCTAACCTACCCATTGAACATTTCAGTTATTTGCATTTCTTCATACATATGCTAACTTACTAAGTTTGAAAAATTCACCTCTTTACATTGTTTCTTGCATATGCTAACTTACTAAGTTTTACTCCACGTTGAACACTTTACCTTTTTGCTTATTCTTACAAAGTTTTATCCTAAATCGTTTTACTTGCAAACACTTTACATTGCTTCCAGCATATGCTAATCTCCCCATTGAACATTTCACTTATCTACTGTGTTTTACTCCATAATGATAGCTTTATTGTTTTGCTTATTTTTTGCAAAGTTTTAAACTAAATGTTTTTACTTGTTTTCCCTTTATTCTTCTCATTGTCCAATTTGCATAAGCAATAACGTTATTATGCTTTATTATGTGTATTATCTTTTGACAAAAGAATATAATTTACCTATGCATTTACTTATATGTTTCACTGTTCAGAATATATTTCCCTACTAACCTAGCACAAACGAATATAAGTTACCTATGCATTTACTTATATTAAGTTTCATTGTTCAGCATATATTTCCCTACTAACCTGGCACTGACGAATATAAGTTACCTATGCATTTACTTATATTAAGTTTCATTGTTCAACATATATTTCCCTACTAACCTGACACTTATGAATATAAGTTACATATGCATTTACTTATGTTAAGTTTCATTTTTCAACATATATTTCCCTACTAACGTGGCACAAACTGCACTCTTATGCAGACCTTGTTATATCTGTGGACATACAAAGTTTATTATAAAGTTTATAATTGTGTCGAGAGGTGCATATAGAGAGATGTTCATGTAACATAACGTATTAAAATAAAGTAATAATAATGATCTATTTTTAAGGGACCCCCTTGCCCTGGATTTGAACTTGTGACCTCTTAGGAGGAAACACTTGTTCTTAACCATTAGGCCCATATATATTGAGGATATGTTCATGTAAAGTAACACATTAAAATGATAATAAAATATTAAAATAATAACAAAAAAACATTAATAATAATAAAAAATATTAATAAAAATTTATGTCTAATTCCATTATATATATATATATAATTTGAATGAATAACAATCATTCTAGATATCAAGCACCCTCTTTTTTAGAGTGTAAAACTTGTGTAAGGGTTAAAGGTTTGCATCTCTAGAGATTTCATCCCTATCTACATGGGGAGTTAAATGTTTGATTTTTTTTTATAAATTATTTTTTTAATATTTTTTTATTATTTTAATATGACATATTACATGAATATATCTCTCATACTAGGGTGTAAAGCACCTCTAGAAATGAATATTAAATTTGAAAAATAATTTATAAAAAAAAAGATTAAAAATTTATTTATTCATTTATACTTATTAATTATTATCATCAACATTTACCTATCCTCCTTATTAGTCCCCGTCCGAGGAACTATAGCATTTGTTATAGCATTGAATAGTTATTAGTTGTAGAGTTGACTTTAATTTTTTTTTTCATTTTCAACTAACATAGGAAAGATGTAATAATGCTTTTATTTTAATTAAAATAAATTAAAATTTTATTTTTTTTCTACTTCAACAACTTTTACTTTTGAAAGTGGAATGCATTAACACCTCTCCTTAATATTTATTGCTAAGTTTTATATTCACCAATATTTTGAATTGTACAATTCTGCCCAATTTAGTGAATTTGATTTGGAATGGCTTGTATCTTAATATAACATGTTGACAAAGCGTTCGTATTTGAGCTTATAATTATTCTTCGAACGCGTTCATAAATAAATGAGAGTCCACATATATCAATTTGTCCACGTTTGTAAGTAAGGTGCTTGCAAATATTACGAATTTTTTATCACGTTTGTAAGTAAGGTGCTTGCAAATATTACGATTTTTTTTATCATGAAGAGTCCATCCGTTAGATAGGGTTATGAGGGTTTTGGGTGCATGGGGAATTGGATTTTACTTTGCAACACATTCAAAAATTTTGTTTATCTGATAGAATGAAGTTTTATTTGTTTTATTTTTATTTTTTTTACCGATTATTTTGAAAAATGATGGCACTCATGTTTATTCTTATTATCAAGATTCAAGAAGACATTAAAAACATAGGTGGGAAGGTATTTAAATGTGGATTCTTAAAAATTAGATATAATGAGAAAATAAGTGTGCAAGAATGTGTTTTCTAGCTTATCTTTGTGGATAGTTGCAATTTCTATTAATGAGCCTTTTCTCTCTGGATAGTTGCATGTCTAATTTCCAATGATCCTCCTGCACAGTTCTTGGTATAATATTTATAACTTATGCAATGTGTTATACATGCAACTTGCAACTTGCAATTTCCATCTCCCATAGAATTTCTAACATGTACTTATGTTATGTATGCTTTGCACAAAAAAACAACATTCAAATTTAGGAAACTGTTATTATATTATATATTATATAATATATAATATATTGTTATTATTATAATATATATTGTTATAATATTATATTATATTATATTATATATTATAATACATATTGTTATTATATATGGAGATATTTTGATTTATTTTGTCAAATTGATTTTAAAAATTAAGTGAATATCATTAATAACTTATAAATTTTAAAATCACCCTCTTAATTAACAATTAAAAATGGAAAAAAGTGATCACAAAACAAACAAGAGTTTCTCTGATCCAACAATATTTGGCCAATTCTGAAAGCTAAGACGAACCCCATAGGTATTCCCGTTCCCGTTCACTAGTGCACTATTTCATTTATGAGAATTATGTTTAAAATATTTCGACAATTGCTAGAGTCTTGTAATTCCATCCTTGCAATGAGTTTTGTAATTCCAATCTGTTTAATTCTATTGCAAGAATCGTACCATGAGGTTATTTTTAATTTATAAATATTCTTTAATAAAGAAATGGACCATAATGAACAAAATAAATGAAAATCCACGTTGAATGGCACCAAGTTTTGTTTACCCCAGTTGCCACCCGGAAAATATATTTAGCCCTTAAATCTCACCGACAGTCATTATCTTACCTAACTAACCCTAATGCACCATTGCCACATAATTAAATCCTGGTTGATCATTATCTTACTTAACTAACCATGCCATTACCATACCATGTGCATAACATTTATTTCTTGTTTCATGAAAAGGATTTAGCACCTTGGAGGAGTGAGAATGAATTTTCTTCCGTACATTCAACGAGAATATGCTAAAAAGTTTTCTCTAAATCTGAAAATGTAGCATGTGCATTGCCAAATGCTTCGAGATCCAGTCAACGGTCCATTATTTCTTTCTCTAGATGTAGAGAACAAAACGAAATGAAATGACGCGGTCAAATGGACACCTGTTTAAATCATTTAAACTAATTAAATAGATTTACCTTTTTTTTAATGATTAAATTGGACCAGCAATCCATACTGTTAAAACTAACTTCGCTCCGAGATTAAATGACTCCCTAATTTGATTGGGCTGTGGATGAAAATTCTTGACGAAACATCTGAAACAATGGACCGGTCGTGACCTACGATACGGGTTTGAGCCGGCTACCTGTATATTATGTTTTGCTTTCCTTTACATTAATGATTTACAGAAATGTGATGACAAGCATTTCTATGGAGTAGAGCTTTGGTGGATGGAACCTTAACTAATGCACTGGAACCATAATGCTGGGGTCCAAAATGTTTTTAGAAATCGAAGAGCGAGGGGCCGTAATTCACCATAAAAGGACGAGCATCCACTTTTAATATAATCCGTTGATTACTTTCACATGCTTGCGGGGGTCCAAAAAAATTTAGAAATCAAAGAGAGGGGCGTAATTCACAAAAAAAGATTATGCGTGTCCACTCTTAATATAAACCGTCCATTTCTTTCACACACTTGCTGGGGCTGTAATGCACAGGATTATTATTAATAACATAATTTAAAGTCAAGTATTATATTTTATGTATTTTGTGGGCATATTTTTTTTTATCAATTCAATCTAAAATTGTTGGAACTTCAAATTTGAATGATTGAGTATAATCGAAATATTCTAAAAAAAATTTATGATACACCTTTATATTAATATTTCTCAATTCCTAAGAAATAAATGTAACCTAAAAACCTGGAGACTAAGATGAGATGACAAGAATCAAATTCTTTCCAGTAAGTTCCATGCCAAAAGAGAAGTGGCCAGTGCTCTCCCTGTATCTCTATAATCAACCAAAGCAAAAGCAAAAAAATCTTCTTCCACTAAGGGTTGGTTTCTTTTTATGTGTGGGTTGGTTTCTTTTTCTGTGTTTTGGATTTAGATGGTCTGTGACCTACAAGTTTTTCTTGATTCCTTCTTCTTCATTTACTTCAGATCTAAGATTTCACTATGCTATTGAACCCATGTAAGCATGCAATTCTTTTAATATCTATAATCTTAGTTTAGATTAATATGATTTGTGGAAGATGTATTAATTTTATATAATTTTATTATTAAAAATAAAATATCTTATTCAAATTTAATTTATTAATTTGTAGAAGATGTATTCAGGTTATATAATTTTATTATTAAAAATAAAATATCTTATCCAAATTTAATTAATTAATTTGATTTTAGATAAGAAGAATACCAATCACACAAAAACTTTATATTTCAAAAATGTGAAATGGCAAAACCTTCCTTATTATAACAAAATAATTAGGAGGAAGAAGTCTTACTTTGCTAATCTTTCATGTCGTTTCATGTACAACATAAGTATATAAGGCATATCGTAGGGAAGGGAAGTTCACGGTGGAAAGATGCAGCTTCTCTTAACAAGAAAGGAAAGATGATCTCAAAGTCCGTTACCAAGCTGTCTTGATTTCTTTAATCATTTACTAGTTCCAGATTGCTCCTTATAAATTTAATGTCTACATACTTGCATATGAATATCAATCAATGTCTACAAACTTGCAAAAAGTGCTTTTGTGCAGAGACATAGCCACTACAGTGTAGTGTCACTGGTTAATTATAAGAGTACCCATACTCAGTAAACTCCAATGGATTCCTTAGAGTTCCTAATAGGAAGGAAAAAGAACCATTTTTATATTCTTTATAGTCTCATCAACGATAAAGCACGCGTGACCCAACTCTGTTCTCTCTAAACGGATAGGGAAATAAAGCGGAAAGGAAAAGGGAATAGATGAATCGTCAGCGTTCTTAGTTAAATTTACCAAAACGAGCATGTGATCGTTAGCATTCGTAGTTAAATTTATCAAAACGAGCATGTGAGTTGTGGAAACCGTCAAATTTGAGGTTCTGTTGGGATTTGAAATTCCAACCTTGTCCTTCTCTAATCCACTTCTTGACACAACGGTTATTAATTATGGTTATAAATACCTCAATGGGAGAAATCCGTATAAAATTACATAGATACAGTGGCTAGTGGTCGTTGAAAAGGGGTTGGCTAAACTTTCTACCTTTTGAGTTTTTTGGCCAATCGACGATGTAAATTTGGACAAAATCGTTATTTTATGTTGTTTAAATTGCATTTCTGAATGCATAAATGGATTCAACATGATGAGAAACCCCTGGGACACTCTGATTATACAAACTTAGCCACTCAAATCTGCAGATCCACTTGGAAATAATGGAGCAAGAGTCAGTAGCGTAGTTGAACTCTACTTCACTTAATGTAGATCCTAGTTATTTGTGGTTTGTTGTAACCGACTAAGTAGAGTCATTTCCTATATAATGATGTAATCAGTGTTCATTGAACAATATAGATTGTGAGTGTAGCCTCACCTGTGTTTGTTTCTCATAATTCTAAGTTGGTATCAGAGCAGCGTTGGAGATCCAGCTCTCTGAGACTAGATCCAAAGTACGAGATCTCGAATTTGTTTTTGAAAAATTGTCAGCGCCCCCCTATACAGTGTTAGAGAGCACTGATGCTCTCACACTTATAAAAATTTTAAATTTGGAGGTCTCGCGCTCCCGTTGTGTGCGTTTAAGAGTGCTAGGTGCTAGCGCTCCCCCTCTTACTCTCCTGGAGCATTGAAAACCCTGGCTCGCACTCCCCCAGTCATATTAGTGGAGCGCTAGCGCTCCCCTCTCACTCTACAAGGAGCGCCGACCATTTTTGTCTTGAGCGTGAGTTGTTTGAGGCGGATTCGTGAGGTTAAAGAAAATCGTGAAGGTCGTGAGGATCAGAGGAGGTCACCTGGACTTGTGGGAAGTGTTCGACTAGTTTTCTCATGGGAAAGCGGATCAGTGAATCATCACTGGAGTGTAAGTTTTCTAGAGAGGACAGGTAGAGGGCCGAATCCATGTTGAAAAACGTGAGAAACTTTGTTGCGTGAGGTTGGAGCATGCATAATCAGATCTGGTGCATCTCAGATCTGGTGCATCCGTGGGTTCTTGAGGGAGGTCGCGTGAGTTTTTTTTTTCTCCTCAAAGCAAAACTGGTGTTAAGGTTTGGATGAGTTTTGTTTCTTTTTGGAGCATTGAAAAAGGGTGCGTAAGTTTTTTTTGGAGCATTGAATAAGAGTGGCACGATTTGCATGTGTTTGATTATTTGTGAGTAAGGTATAAACTTTTTGTTAAAAGTGGATATTTTCTTTTGAGGTATAAACCTTTTATTCAAGTGGATATCATTTGTGAGATTTATTGTGTGAACATTTGTTTTATCAAAACAAAAGTTTGGTGATTTGGGCATTCAGAAATCCAGCACAGGCACCCAGAGAGGAAGGGTGTGCTGAGGTTATTTGTGTATTCTTGGTGATTCACCTTTAGTGATATAAGAATCCATTGTCTGATTGAACAAGCAGACACTTGCAGAGATGGCGAATCCGCTGGCAGAGACCTACCTCAACGAAGCCAACAAATTAGATGGCTCGAATTTCATTAACTAGAAATTCAAAATGCAGACCCTGATGGAGAGCTATGGTGTCTAGACCATTGCGAAGGGAACTGAAGTGAAACCTGTTGCGACTGCCGGTGTGACAGCAGCACAGATCCAAGATTGGGAGAAGCGTGAAAACAAGGCCAAGGTATTGTTGCATATGTCTGTTAAAGATAGCATAATTCCCCATATTAGAGAAGCTAACACTTCTGCTAAAACGTGGACAACGCTTAAAGACTTGTATGAAACTAGCAATACAAATTGCATTTTGTTCCTGAAAACTAAATTGCTAGGCATTAAGATGGATGGAAATGAATCTGTTAGTTCATTTTTGGGTCGCATTAAAGAGGTAAAAGACAAGCTAGGAAATATAGGAGAAACATTTTCCAGAACTGATCTTATCACTATTATCTTAAATGGTATGCTAGAAGATTATCAGATGTTCATAACAGATCTTGCAGCAAGGGAGAAACCTCCTACTTTTGAAGAACTCACAGGTATTTTGCTGCAAGAGGAAGAGAGGTGTGGGAATCTGAAGCCTCACAATACAGATTTGGCACTGTGGTCAAATAAGAGATCCTCGAGAGGGAGATCAGGTGAAAGAGGCAGAGGAGGCAGTTCATCGCAGAGAGGCAGTTCATCACAGAGAAGACAATCTCCAAAGTCGAATCAAGGTATGCAATCTAACAGGACTGAGTCAAAGAGTTGCTTTTATTGTGGTCGACCTGGACATATTATTAGAGACTGTCATAAGAAGAAGAGTGATGAGGCTAGGAATAAACCTAGAACAAACTCAGTTCATTATGCAAAAAAATCTTCAAATCATGATTTCAGATTATTCATTGCTAGTGATGATATTGATGAACCCCCAAATTTTGATTCATGAGATCTTAGGCTATTTGTGTCTAACGCTGATTTATCTGCTGAATCGGATGATTATGATCCCTGGTTTGTGGATTCTAGAGCATCAATACATATGACATGTAATAAGATGCGGTACACTAATTTTAAAGAAACACAAAATGGAGCCAGCATATATCTTGGTGATGACCGTGCTCATCAGATCAAGGGATACATAGACATTCCTGTGACATTGTCGAATGGTATTGTTTGTCACATTCAGAATGTTGTGTATGTACCAGGGATAAATAAAAATTTGATCTTTGTGTCCACCATCACAAATCAGAACTTGAAGGTTGAATTCTTCAAGAATTATTGCATAGTGAAGGATCTGCTAGACCAATTCAAAACTGTTGCAACGGGAGTCGGAGCAGGAGGCCTATACAAACTTGATATTACCAGCAAAGCACATCACGCACTAACTTCTGCAACTATGCCAACAGAGAGTCTTTGGCATCAAAGGTATGGCCACATCAATCATCATGATTTATTGTTATTACATAAAAAGAATATGGTTGAAGGACTTCCCATGTTAAAGAATGAGAATGTTTCTTGTGATGGATGTGCATTAGGAAAGATGCACAGAGATGAATTCCCCTCTAATCTTGATAAGAAAAAGAGAAATGTTTTAGATCTTGTGCATACTGATGTTTGCGGGCATATGCAGACTAGGTCTTTACGAGGTGCATTTTACTTTCTGTTATTTATTGATGATTGCACGAGATACACATGGGTTTATTTACTTAGAATAAAAAGTGATGTTTTCGAGTACTTTAAGGAATTCAGAACCATGGTGGAAAAGTAGACAGGAAAATCCATCAAAATCCTCTATTTAGATCAAGGGGGAGAGTATAAATCAAGGGACTTCATCAAATATTGCAAAGATCATGGAATAGTACAGCAGTTTACAGTACCTCACACTCCACAACAGAACGGAGTCGCTGAAAGGAAAAACATAACTCTGGTAGAGTGTGCATGCAGTATGATGAAAGGTAAGAATCTCTCAAATGCATTTTGGGCTGAAGCCATAAATACTGCAGTTTATTTAAAGAATAGAAGTCCAACAAGGTGTCTTGATAATGTTACTCCTTTTAAAGCCTTGTATGGTTCCAAACCTGTGGTTCATAATTTGAAAGTATTTGGGTGTAAGGATTTTTCTCATATTCCAAAGGAGAATAGGAAGAAACTGGATGCTAAAGCCATTAAATGTATTTTCATTGAGTATTGTTCTGAATTCAAAGCATACAAACTGTTTGATCCTTCTACTCACAAAGTATTTGTGAGTAGAGATGTACTTTTCCATGAGCAGCAAGCAGGAAATCATGACAGCAACAGTCATGAGGAATGGCATAGACTTCTTGATGAAGAAGTTAAAGAAGAGCAGCAACAACCATCACAGTAGCAACCACCACAACAGCAGCCACCATCGCAGCAGCAGCAATAGCAAGAAGGACTCAATGATATGGATACTTCAAGCAGTCATAGTTCACCTAGAGGCGAAGACAGATTTTCACAAAGTGGGGAGGAAGACAATCAATTGAGAAGATCTTCACAACAGGTTTGGATCCCTGAGAGGTATAGAGACTATGCCCTAATGAGTAGAATTTCAAATGTCATAAAACCCATGAGTTTTGATGAAGCCAATGAACANAAGAATATGAATCTATAATGAAAAACAATACTTGGAAATTGACTGAATTGCCTAAACATAAAAATCGCATTGGATGCAAATGGACATACAAACCCAAATTTAAATTAGATGGTAGTATAGACAAATATAAGGCTACACTGATGGCAAAGGGGTATTCACAAATAGAAGGTATTGATTATGTTGAAACATTTGCACCAATAGATACATTGAATACTATCAGATTGTTAATTGCTTTAGCTACAAAGTATCATTGAAAGCTACACCAATTAGATGTTAAATTTGCATTTTTGAATGGTGAGTTAAAGGAGGAGGTTTACCTTACTCAACCTGAAGGTTTTGTGGAACAAGGGCAAGAACACTTAGTGTGTAAGTTAAAGAAAACATTGTATGGACTAAAACATGCACCTAGGTTATGGTATGAGAAGATAGACTATTTCCTTCTTCAACAGGGTTTTATGAGGAGCAAAAGTGATCCAAATATGTATACCAAATTTGATAAGAAGGGGTATATAGTATTGATTTCACTATAAGTTGATGATTTGATAATTACAGGAAATGCAGATAAATTAATTGATGAAGTCAAAGAGCAGTTGTCACAAGTTTTTGAAATGAAAGATCTTGGTGAGTTACATTACTGCCTAGGTCTTGAAGTTTGGAGAAATGCATGCCAAACTTTTGTTTGTCATAGTAAGTATGTCAGAAAAGTACTGAAGAGAATTAAAATGGACCAGTGTAAATCTTCTATTGTTCCCATGCAGCAGAATGTGAAACTTTCTTGTGATGATGGTTTGAAGGAGGTGAATGGCACTATGTATAGACAGATAGTGGGCAGTTTGAATTATCTCACCACAACCAGACCTGATATTGCATATTATGTGAGTGTGTTAAGTCATTTTATGGCGAAAACTCATGAAATCCATTGGAATGCAACAAAGGAGGTACTCAGGTATCTAAAAGGAACACTTGATTATGGTATTAAATATACTGATGCATCTGATGTTGAGTTGACAGGTTACTTAGATTTTGATTGGGCTGGCAATCCGGATGATTGAAGATCAACCACTGGATATGTGTTTGGCATTGGATCCGGGGTTGTTTTATGGAGCAATAAAAAACAACCTACTGTATCTTTGTCTTCTACTGAAGCAGAATATAAAGCCTTGTGTGCATCAACTTGTGAAGTTGTTTGATTGAGAAGACTTCTTCAAGATGTTGGAAAAGAACAAAAGGAACCTACAATAATCAAATGTGATAATCAAAGTTCAATCAAGATAGCGAATAATCCTATTTATCATGCAAGGACAAAGCATGTTGATGCTCAGTTTCATTTTGTTAGAGAAAAGTTGCAGTCCAATGAAATAACTCTTATTTATTGTAATACTTGTGAAAATGTTGTTGATATTTTCACTAAACCTCTTGGAAAGATTAAGTTTGAGTTGTTTTGGGAGATGTTAGGTGTAGAAGTCAATCCATTTTCCATTAATGGGGAGACTTGGAAATAATGGAGCAAGAGTCAGTTGCAAGAGTCAGTAGCGTAGTTGAACTCTACTTCACTTAATGTAGATCCTAGTTATCTGTGGTTTGTTGTAACCGACTAAGTAGAGTCGTTTCCTATATAATGTTGTAATCAGTCTTCATTGAACAATATAGATTGTGAGCGTAGCCTCACCTGTGTTTGTTTCTCATAATTCTAAGTGATCCAACCATTTATCACCAGATTTCGGACAAAATCAAACGAAAAAAATTACCAAAAAACCTCCAAAAGATAAAACATTTAGACTAATCTTTCAACCGATATTACACTTGCCATATCCTACGAGAGGATTAAAAATGTGAGGGTTCAGATATTTTGGTTCAAAAGTGTATTCACGGACAGGAATGGAATTTGACAACCAGTCAAATTTGAGAGTTTCGATCATTGTATTATCCGTTTTGATATTTTCGAGATGGTTACCGCGATTTTTTGACCATATTTGACCAACGATTCGCCCATCAAATTCCAATCCAACCCTTCTCGGACAATCTGTCAACTGTACTTTGGAATCGCTCGCACCGTCTCTTAATAATGGTAATAGGGAGCATAAACAGACATGACAGTATACGGTTCTATTCCAATGACAAAAAACTTCATATTTTGATCGTCATGCATAAAATTAATGATTAATAAAATAATAAAAACTCATAAAAACAACGAACAAACGAACATTTGGCATTATAACAAATTTTGAAAAGTTTTTTACCTTCAATTAAAAAGATTTGAAATAAATTCCATAATATCATAAGTAATTATTTATTATAACTTTCATTGTATAAGAAATAATTTTCTGCCTTTCTTTCTCTGATAAGTTGAAGGGCTGGGATTTAGAAAAATAAAATGACGATTTCAATTTTGAGATTAATATTCCAGTCAGTACAGTTACTTTAACAAAAGCAAAAGTTTCAATAATTGAACATTCACACATCTTTTCATAAATATAAAAATATATTTTAATAAATATAAAAAAATGATGGCCAATGGTTCCTCTTGCTATGAAGTAAGGTAGTGATTCTCCACGACAAAAAGTTAAAAATTTAATGTCTCACCACATGATATTTTATCCAGCGAGTTTAACTTTAAATTGGCATGATATTCTATTAAACTTAAAGTAGAATGATATTTTATGTTTACATAATTTTTAATATTTCAATTTTATGTTTATCATTTTATATATTATTTTTATTGTCTTGAGATGTGCTCTATAGTTAAGTATGTGAGAAATGTTTATGTAATATAAAAAATTAAAATAATAATAAAAAATAAAAAACGAATANGGAATTAAAATTGGACATTGAACCGGAATTGAAACTAACATCTAAGCAGGAAATTGGACACCAGAACCAGATTGAGCTCCACTCCATGGAATTATCCGTTAGCATTGGATGTTGTGTTGTTGGGATCATCGTTGTGAGGCTCATTCCGAGTCTGCAGGACAAAAGGCCTTGCGCACGTCGGACATTTTTGCCCAGTTGGTGCATTGGAAAATGCCTCATACAACATGTTGATGCGCTGGTGCATGAGTATGTCGCAGTGGATCTGATCCACCATCTGGCTCCGCAGCTTGAAAACTAACGTCAGTTGTTCCGGGTGGAAGAAGGGCGAGGGGTCTTGCCATGGTTCCGGGACTATCGTGATAGGTGGTGGCACTAGGACTGGGCCACTCTCCACCGTCATGCCACCGCCAGCCTCGTCTGTAACCTCCTGTGCTCCATCCCTGTCTTTTTCCATCTCGTCTTCCTCCTCCTTCCCGAGCTCCTTGTCCTCCGCTGCGGCATTGGAGAATTTGATGTCACCTGGAAGCGAGGCGTCCTGGGAGTCAAGGTGGAGGAATTCCTCCAGGAATTCCTCCTCCACGATACAGGTGTGAACCTCCTTTGCCTCATCCATGATGCAAGTACGAACCTTTGTGGTTGGTGCAGTGGCTTCCGACGAAAAATGGCTTGGGGGCTGCCAATTCTTTGGCACAGTGAAGAGGAGGGATTCTAGAGGGAGTTATAAAGGTTCCTCAGGGATCACTTCCTCCACATAAGCCATTAGAGGCAACCTAACCTTCACTCTGATGAGTGCATCCTGAGTGTGCTAAGTGCGGGCTATGGAGAGTTCCCTCTCTAATTGTTGCCTCCTCCTCTGTCGTGTGGCGAAGCTGTGCCAGGCAGGGCCACGACGCGGCTTGCCTCTCTCCCTCGGCATCAACAAGGTGATGTGTATCGCTATCGTGCAAGAGGTCCTGTGGTGGCTGCAACTGAACTCAGAGTTGTTGGCCTGGTGCAAGGCGAAGGTGAAATGGTATGAGCTGTTGCAATGTCGGATAAGAGCGTAGAGGTGGGACATGACTACTTCCACTAATGTCTCCCATCCACTGAATCCCATGGCGGTCGTTCTACTCGTGCGAGGGAGTCGTCCTTTGCCTCTTGACGGGCAGTAATGGCGAGCTCCCATTAATGGAGAGGGGATGGGAGCCAGCCCGCCATATGTATGCTTGGGCTCGGGCTTGTGTTACGTGGCCGTTGTGTACTGCGTGGCACCCCATCCGGGGTATGTGGGCTCCATTATGATGATGATGGTGATAATGATTAACATCCAGACCAAATTGGTCTATCCGACCTTAAGAGGGTAAGGACTTGCTTCCAATTATTTAGGAGTTTGTTTCTGTGCTCGTTTCCAAGATCACCATAGTTTTTCTTAGTTAAAAGATTACGAAGGTTGTTACTCTGACAAATATTTTGAAATTGAGATCTAATGTGGGTATAGGGTGGACAATATAAGAGAAAGTTATTTTCATCTTCAACCTTCTTAGTGTCACAAAGCGACACACTCTTTCATCCCATGGCGTTTTAGGAGTTGACCAACTCCAATTTCACTATGGAGTTAGTGAGAACTTATCTTATCTTAGCAATGCTTATTTTTTCTTTACACTGGTCAAAACAAAGAGATAATTTTGATATTCTAGATTAGGGTTGATTACATCCTTATAATACCTTTATTTTTTTTTTCCTCTAACTCTTTATCACACCACATTTTCTCCTTAAATTTTGATTTGATGATATTTTTAATAGTATCCTTATTCTAAAAAATGGTGTCTTCCATGATTCCCCAGTAGCTTAGCCAAGACTGGGCATCTTATGCCATCCTCGCTTTAGTCGATGGTGGTTACAACTAGATTTTGAAGCAATTTTAGGAAGCCTATTGTCTTCGATGTTGTTTAACTTGTTCTTATACATTAGGTATCTAGTCATAGTAGTGCTCTCAATGGGGGAAAGGCTTGCATCTAAGAGGAGGATGGGATAGGGTGTATTTCCTTTAATTTTGAGATTATAGTTTATAGAGTTCTTTTGTATGTTCTCTATCTTTCTCCAGGATTCATGAGAGAAACTACATCCCCAGACTTCACACCCATAAAGAATAACATGTGTAACAAGAGTGTCAAAGAGGAGTTTCTTCTTATCCCATGTCCAAAGATCGGTTGATTTACAATTGTTTTCAAGCCCATAATAATCTTTCCATCCCCCAATAATCCTTCTTATCCCATATCCAAAGATCAGTTGATTTACAATTGTTTTCAATCCCATAATAAGCTTTCCATCCCCCAACAATCATTTTCTCAATGTTCTAATTCCAGTTGAGCTTGTGGTGACTATCGATTCCAAGATATTTGTATGAAGTCACTTCCTCCAAGTTGTTGTTGTCATATACGAAGGTATCATAAGTGGTCTTATTGGATTTAATGATCATGGCCATAATCTTGTCAGTATTAACAGTCATACCCATATTGGAGCAAAAATCCTTGAGAATTTTTAGTTGGTTTTGAAGATCGTGGGGACTCCTTTCCATAAGAATGATATCATCGGCATAAAGAAGAAGATTGATGACTATACCAATGAGAGTATGGCTGACACAACCTGCTTCTTCCATAGAATCTTCTAGCTTGCCAATGTATTTGCCAAAAAGGGTAGGGGACAAGGGACAACCTTGCTTGACTCCAATATTGCAGTTAAGCTCTTTCGACCAGCCCTTAATGTTCTTAAACTTGGAAATAACATTCTCATATAGCCTTATTGTAGCATCCCTCAAATCGAAAGGCACTTTTATCTCTTCCAACCTATTCCAAAGGTTTTTCATGGGAATCGTCTCAAAAGATTTTCTAAAGTCAACTAAACAACAAAAAATATTGGTTTTAGTATTTTGGAACTCCTCTGCAATGATCCTAAAGGTAACAAGATGGTCCACGGTTTATATATATATATATTAGCCTTTGTCTAGAAAGTCACAGTAAAAGAGCTAAAGTTCATGCCGGGTTTAGGAGATATCATTCGACTGTGGACCATCTTGCAATAACAACCATCCTATGTATCAAGCGCCCTCTTTTTGAGAGTGCAAAACTTGTGTAAAGGTTAAAGGTTTGCACCTCTAGAGATTTGATATATATATATATATATATATACTTTGAATGAATAACAACCATCCTCGGTATCAAGTGCCCTCTTTTTTAGAGTGCAAAATTTGAGTAAAGATTGAAGGTTTGCACCTCTAGAGAGTTGATCCCTATCTTTCTTTTTTTGTAGGTAAGTGTAGAAATGTATATTACTTGTAGAAAATATGATACAAAATGGGGTTCATGGTCTGCCTATAAGGAAACCAGACCAGGGGACCCTTGTTGTTGGTTTTGATAATCACTTTGGAGGCATCTGGTCTGCCAAAATTTGGAAACCAGACCAGACCTCCCTTATCAAGTCTGTGATGCAAAGTCACAAAAGAGATAACTAAAAGCTTCATTAAAACCAAAGTCTACTACAAAACTTAACTAGCCTTATACATCCTGGGAATAACTACCATTAAAACTAATAGAGGTCATTGATCAAAGACTAAGATTCTTTACAGCACCTGGGGGTGATCCTTCCCCCCACTCGCTTGGCCCTTGTTGTCCTCCTTTGGGGGGACTGTTCTGGTTTTCCTGATCTGGGTTGGTGCTCCTTGTCCATCCGTAGGTGTAATGTCCATATGGTGGAAATATCTCAGGTAAAGGTGGAACTGTGGAACCAACCACTCCTGCTTGCTTTTTTGGTCCTTTTCCACCTCCACTAACAGCTTGATAATAGTTTTCAGAACGCTAAGTCAATGATGGATCTCATCCAACATTGTTTTAATCTCCCGATGGTCTTCCTGTCTCGCCTCCTCCCGCTCGGATTTTACTTTTCCAATCAACATCTTGGTGAAACATGCAATCTCTATCGTTTTATGGTAGAGGGTCTCCCTGGGATGCGTAGCCCCCAGGTCTGTCATCCAATATGATTCTTGCACCATCTCTCCCCATTCTTTGTCACTCCACTCCTCCTTAATTTCCTCTTTCCACTTGTTGACTGTTGCCTTCCTCTTTGGCGAGACCAACATATGGAAGGTTCTCTCCACTTCTCTCACAGCCTGCTCAATCCTAGTCAAGCACCTCAAGCTTTTTGGGATCTCCTTCCCTAGGGGGCTTCTCTTTCTCTGCGTGTGCTTCAGGTGCATCATGTTTCTTTGTCTCCCCGAGACCCTACGCTGAAAGTTCTTTTTATTCCTCACTTCGCTCCTCTCCTTACCTACTCTGCTCTTGAGGCTGTAATGACCCTTACTCGTTAACACTTTCTGGTTGCACTCTTCTCTACTGGCCTTCTGCTTATAACGTTCCCTCATCTGCGGGCCTGTACCTCCTACCAATTTTTTCCCGAGGTGGTGAGCTTGCCCTTCATTATTTTTTGGTAAGGATGGACTGCCCATGATGTTACGATCTCTTCCTCGGTCCTTTCCTCTGCCCTTACTGGCGTTGGATCCAACCGGTCTTATCCCCGTACTTTTCCTGGGGGGCAGTGATCCTTCCCTGGTTATCACCATATCCTCATCCCTTAATTCGTTATGAAAATCTGGCCTGCTGCTTGGTCGTTCTATCTTTCTTTCACCTCTAACCTTGTTGATGTCTCGTACTACCTTTTGTCTACCCACCTGCCGCCTGTCGTGTTCCCACATGATAACTGGTGACCAAGTGTTGTAACAATCATATTCTCCCCAGGTCCCACATCAATTCGAGAAGCCTCGCGTCATCCTTGATGTGACCCTCGTCTCTGAAGCTGCCACTGTGATCTCGTGCCACCAGGTGGATGCAGTCCATTCTAAGTTTCCCCCTGGGGATTCTAGCCCAGGCCTCGTCTAGTTCCTGTCCCTCCCTGTTAACCCCCTCATTAGCTATCCTGTCTGCTAGTGCATTTGTCGTCCTGCGAATCCATCGAAACTCTACTGTGTTTAGGGTTCATAGATGCTCCTTGATTTTTTGAAGGGACTGCGCTAGACGCCAATGCCTTTTCACCTTGCCCACCTTGGTTCCATACTGGAGTTTCTTTGTAGTGTTGATAACCAGAGTCGAATCTCCTTCCACGATGGCATTTGTCATACCTTCTCTGCACAAAATATCTATGCCTAGTTCCAAAGCTCCAAACTCTGTTGCGTTATTTGTTGAATTCCCTATGCTCCCAGCATATAGGCGAACGATTGTTCCTCCACTGTCTCTTATTACTCAACCAGCTCCTAACACCCCCGAATTGCCTTTCGTTGCCCCGTCAAAATTTAGATTGAGGAAACCTATTGGAGGAGGAGCCCAGGTACTGACTCCTATCTGGATCTGCGGATCTCAGGCCACAGGTATGTTATAGCTCCATTCTTTTAGATAGAATAGTTCCAAAATTTGGGGGTCTTGACATGTGGTTTGATTTTTTGCATTGTTAAGGTTAAGGCTATGCATTATTTCTCTTATTTGAGTTACAATAGTGTCCTTTATCCACTCTGTCGGTTGGCTTTCATTCTTGAAAATTCACATGTTCTGTTCCTTCCAAATTGCCCATATAACCATCCCCATCGTCAGACCCCAACAAAGGTTCACCACCTCATTTTCGTTGTACCTTTATTTCTAGTCTTTGATTGTCGCTCTGATATTCCCCCTGACTCGATTCGACTGGCGGTAAATATAGGCCACCCAATCCCAAATCTTGTCTATATAGATGCATTCATTGAGGAGATTATCTGTTGAATCTTCCTTGACGTCACATAGGTGACACCGTGAGGGGCCTACGAAACCTCTTTTTGTTAGGTTCTCCTAGGTAAGTATCCTCTTGTGTAGGACTAGCCATTCGAACATTTTGATCTTTGGCCATTGGGGGGCCTTCCATATCCTCTCCCACTGTGGCTCCAGGTTTTCTTGGTCCTGGCCTGCTATGTAATACTGGTCCTCTTTTAGGTTGAATTCGCCTCCACTTTTCCTTCCCCATCTCAATTGGTCCTCTTCTTTCGAGACACCAATTTTCCTTTTCCCCAATTCCTCCTCAACCTCTTTCATCACTGTGTCGACCTGAGCTTGATTCTGTGGGTTAAGTTTGTCCCAAATCCTCCACTTGGCATTCCCCTCCCTTTGCTTCCAGTACTGATGGACTTTCATTTTTCCTTGCCTAATCATCTCATGTTTGAGCTCCTCTCTGTCCTGATTTTCCATTCTGGGTTCCTGTTGCCACACATCCTCCCAGAACCTCGTTGTTCTCCCATTCCTGACTTCCCAAAAGCTGTGACTCTGTATCCAGTTTTTATTTCTCCAGGCTAGATTCTAGATGGCTGACCCATCCCTTGTACCCATGAACCTGATCCTCTCCTAGTTGTTGACTTATGGGGCATATTTATCTTTCCAAAAATTTACCCATGGCACCGAGCTTTCCTTTACCCATCTCCACCACAGATTTGACCCGTATGCCTTGTTGGTTACCTGTGGGTCTTGTAACTCGAGGCCCCCTTTGTTCTTCGGTCTGCACACCTTGACCCATGCCACCAAGGCCCATTTCTTTTTGTCCTCGGATCCTCTCCATAGGAAATATCTCTGAATGGATCTGATTTTTTTTAGGATGCCTTTGGGGGTTGGAAACACCGACATAAGATACATCGGGATTGCTTGTAGGACCGCTTTAGTAAGGATTAGTTGTCCGACAATAATTAGAGCTCTGTACATCCAATTCTTAACCCTCTCTTGTAACTTGTTGATAACGCCTTCCCACGTTGCATTCCTACACGCCCTATCCATCAGGGCTACTCCCAAATATTTTGTTGGTAGTGTTTTATGCTCAAACCCCAAAATGTTGATCAGGTTCCTTTGGATTATAGGATTTGTATTGAAAAAATATATCATGGATTTGGAGTGATTTATTTCATCCCTCGGGGGGGTTCCATGGAGCAGGGTGTCATCCATGAACTATTGGTGTGTTGAGGTCGAACAATATTCAAATGGTTTTAGGACTTTTATTTCTCCTGCAGCCGTTTCATTTTTTATACTCCTGCTCAGCCCTTCCGTCATTAGAATGAACAAGAAGGGGGATAGCGGATCCCCTTGTATTATGCCTCTCGTTGGATCGAAAGGCTTGGCTGGGGCTCCATTGACTAACAATGAGAAGCTTGTTGTAGAAACTAGGTTCACCATGGGGGTGCCATGGAGCAGGGTGTCATCCACAAACTGTTGGTGTGTTGAGGTTGGGCAATATTCAAACGATTTTAGGAATTTTATTTCTCCTGCAACCGTTGCATTTTTTATACTCCTTCTCAGCCCTTCCGTCATTAGAATGAAAAAGAAGGGGGATAGTGGATCCCCTTGTCTTATGCTTCTCATTGGATAGAAAGGCTTGGTTGGGGCTCCATTGACTAACAACGAGAAGCTTGTTGTAGAAACTAGGTTGATGATCCATTTAATCCAATGATGGTCGAACCCAAAAGATTCCATCGTCTTCGCCATATAGTGTCAACTTATTTCGTCATAAGCCTTCGCCAAGTCTAGCTGGATTAGCATCCCTGCTTTCCTTTTACTTTTTAGGGTGTGTATTAATTCATGGGCTTGTATGATATTATCCAGGATCTGTCACCCTTCCACAAAGCCCGCATGTTCTTGTGATATCAATGATGGAAGGAGTGGTTTCAATCTATTAGCCATTACTTTGGAAATTATCTTATACACCACATTGCACAGGGCTATCAGCCTGTAGAGATCTAGATTTCTTTCTTCATTTTCTTTTGGGATCAGAGTGATCATTTTACAATTCAGTGCCTTCGGGATGGAGGCTGAGCATCTGGAGTCCTCCACTATACCATAAATCTCATGCTTAACCACATCCCAAAAAGATTTGAAAAATTCCATAGTGAAGTCATCTGGGTTTGGGGCCTTTCCATTAGGCATCTCCTGGACCACTTGGTCGACTTCTTCCTTTGCTATGGGTATGCACAAGTTGACATTATGTTCCTCTGTGACCAAATTGGGGATGTTCCTAACTATCCTCTGGATGGCAATGATCCTGTCCCAGTTGGGTTCTTTGGCTATCCCCTAGAAGTGTTTGACTAGTTTGTTTTCAATGTCATGGTGGGACTCTCTCTGTATCCCATCCTGATCCCATATCTTCAAAATTTTATTATGAGATCTTCTCGCTATAGTTGTTTTGTGGATGAAATTTGTATTCCTCTCCCCTTCCTTAAGCCACCTGATTCTAGATTTTTGTCGCCACAGGGTCTCTTCTTGCTTACATCTTGTTTCCCAATCATGGAGTAATTGGGTTTCTTCTTTTTTACTTTCCTCAGTATACCCCTCTTGGATGCATTGTTCCCGCAACTCTCCCATTCTGTTCTCGATCATTTTTTTCTCTTGGTCAATGTTCCCAAAAACTTCTCTATTCCACTCCTTAAGTATTTTCTTTATGTACTTGAGCTTTTTGTGTATTCAGAACATCTTTGTCCCTTGTTCCGGGATTGTTCCGGGAGTTCCTCTTGCCACCATGTTTTGATGTCCTCCTTGAAGGTTGGGTGGTCGATCCAGAATTTCTCGAATCTGAAGGGCCTGTTCTTTGGTGTTGTCTGAAAATTTGCCTCCAATTGCACCGGCGAATGATCAGATCCCCCCCAGGGTAGGATAATGCAATCCAACGCTAAACCCTGCATAATGATGGATTCTAAGACTAGGAATCTGTGTAGCCTCGTGGCCACCTGGTAGTGTGATAGTATTTTGTTATTCCATGTAAACTGGCCATTGCTAGTCCTGATTTCCACTAGCTCCATTGTGTCTATGAAGGCTGTGAATTCTTCTGCATCTCTGTCCAATCTCTAGTTTCCCCCTTTTTTCTCATCCAATGTAGTTATAATGTTGAAATCCCTAGCCAGAATTCAATGGAGGTTGTTGGTCTGCTCCTTTAGATTTTGTAGGTCTAGGAGCATTCTTCTTTTTTCCTCCAACGCCTGAGGTCCATACACATTTGTACAAAGGACCTCCTCCGTGTTTCCTATCACTTGCATATTAACAGATAACGTGTGCCTAGTGGCTTCAACAGAGAGTAGGTTCACCGATTGTGGGTCCCACAAGGTGAGTATACCTCCCACCGTGTTTTGACTCTCTACAGTAAAAAACTTGTACTTACTCCAGTATTTCTTACTGATTATTTCCATTCTGTTCATATTGCATTTTGTCTCTTGTATGAAACAAATATCAGGTTGTTCCTTCCTCAGTCTATTTTTAAGGATTCGTTGTTTTCTAGGGTTGTTCAGGCTTCTTATATTCCAAGTAATAACCTTCATTTAAACATGTGGGGGGAAGTTAGGAAAGAGATTTTTGATCTTACCTGAATTTATCAACAGGGCTCCTAGTTCCTATAGGGCTACGCTATTTGATTTCCTCCCTTTCTTCCGTCTTGCCTGCTTTGGTGAGTGTTGTGGATGTCCATCTTTGGTTTTGATACCCAAGTTCCCTATTTCTCCGTGCATGCAATTGATCCCTCTAGTTTTTGCCTCCTCCTTGAGAAGGAAAAGGTATTGAATGTGGTGCAGTTTCTCCGTTGGTATATTGTTGACTCCCTGCTTTTTCCATTGTTCCAATATGTTCGGGAGGTCTATCCCTTCCCTTTCCACGATGTCTCTGAGGTCTAGTCTTCTGTTCCTACTCGCTTGGTGTCATTTGTGAATCTTCGTCTACCTCCTACATTGGGGTTTTTGTGTCTTCGCCTCCTCCTTCCATTGTGATCTCGTTGTGTCCCTGATCTCCTTTGGCGTTTTGATTTTCTGTGGTCTCATGGGTTTCCTATTCATTTATCTCCCTTAATTTTTTCCTTTTCTTCTCCTCTTCTTCCCCCTGTTTAGGGTTTCCCCTTCCTTCTACTCTATTCCTTGCTTCTGGGTTACTCCCTGTGGGGGGCTTGACTTGTCTCTTATTTCTCCTGCTTTTGTAATTCAGCCTCACAAATTCGTCCTCATCCTGTTGTTGTTTAGAGTTTTCTTGTTCCGATTTTTTGTTTAGAGGGCATTCTCTTAGTAGGTGCCCATGTTCATGACACCTTCTACATCGAAACATGATTTTCTCATAATCTATACTTTGGATCCATTCCTCATCTTTGAACTCTAGACTTATCGCCTTCGGGAGAGCCCCTGAGACATCCATCTCTATACATATCCTCGCATAGGATGTATACTTCCCTTTTAATATTGCTTCTGACATATCAACATATTTCCCCAGCTTGTTCCCTATGGCTTCGAAGGTTGACGACAACCAGTAATCTAAAGGTAGGGAATAAAGCCTAAGACAGACTGGGATGTTTCTAAAAGTCTCATTTTTTGGGGAGAAGTTTTCCTTCCATGGTCACATGTACAACCCCGTTGAGGCATGGAAAGACGGTCCCCCCTCAAAGATTTTATCCATGTCCTCTAAGTTCATAAAAACTGTTGTGAAGAAACCTTTCGATCCCAGTGGAGGTCGACTTCTCCACTCGACTTCCATTGGTATTTTATCCAACTGCGCAGAGTCTTTTCTGTGGGCCACAAGCCCATAAACTTGCATATTAGGGCATGCGTCTTCATCTGATCTCGGAAGAGTTGGGTTTGGGGATCTTCCAGGATAACTTTTGGGATTAACATTGTTTTTGGTTTGCATGGATTGTGCCCACCTACCCCACTAGGGTTAGCCATTTCTGGCGTACTACTCTTGGCTTCCGTGGCCTCCTCCCCCACTTGGTCGTTTTTTCCTTGGTTGGCCTCTTTATTATTCTTTGACCCTGATCCTGAGGTACCTATCAGGGGTTCCTTAAATCCCACGTCGTGTGGACTTTTCCCTCTATCCAACACTACCTCCTTGTAAGAGGGAGTCCCGCTCCCTCCCCCTCTGGTCACCATGTTGACCGTTGCTTAAGTTGTAACCCTCGAACCCTAGCCTTGAAACCCCCGTCAAAGTTTGTTAGAGCCGAAGTCGATAGAGATTTGATCCCTATCGATCCTTGATAGATCTGGAGTTAAAT
>SNQJ01S0123555.1:53102-66705 GCA_010110895.2 Picea sitchensis
GACCATAGATTCTCTTTTAATTTAGCTTGTACAATATTTTTAATATCATCTGTAGAATAACTTCTTCTTTTATTCCCCAATGATTTAGCCAAGATATCACACCATAGATTCTCTTTTAATTTAGCTTGTACGCTATTTTTAATATCATCTGTAGAATAACTTCTTCTTTTATTCCCTAATGATTTAACCAAGAATTGGCATCATTATGTCATCCCCGGCTGGTCTTGTTAAGATAAGTAAAAGATGGATCAATAAAATTAATGTGGTTAATATAGTTCATATTTTTATCAATTTATTTTACTATAAAAGTAATAAATCATGTATGATCAAATTTTAAATTAATCACATAATTTGATGTTCATGGAATTGGTCGTGCTATTAAACATAGAAAAATAATGGATTAATAAAGTTAATGGATTCAATATCGTCTATTATTTTTTCAATTTATTTTTTAATATATTTTATTATTAAATTTTTTTATCAATTTTTTTTATTATAAAAATAATAAATTATGTATGGTCAAATTTAAATTAATAACATAATTTGATGTTCATTACATTGGTAGCGCTCTTTGCAGTCATAACAAGAATTTGAATTAATAAAGTTAGTATTTTATATATTTTTTAAGTTTTTGAATTTTTTGAATATATATAGTTAATTATTCAGCATAATTCACAGCATGACTGCCGAAAACCTGGGCCATGATACCAACAATTCTGCATAGATATGGGGCATGATCAGAGAAATCCAACTAGCCCTAGACCATGATCTCACCTGCCTCATCATCGAGGGAGATTCAAAAGTCATAATAGAGCTAGCTTCCAAAATCATCAATGGAAGGAACCCAGAAAATATTACCCCAAGTTGGCACTTGCTGGGCCCTCTTCATAGCCTCCAATCTCTACTCAGACCCTCTCTCATTCTCATCACATCTCATGTGAGAAGGGACGCAAACAGAGTGGCAGACAGACTAGTGAACGAGGGGGTGGACCTCACACAACAAATCACCCTCATCAACACTGGACGACCTCAAAGTTCGACACTATGGACCCACTGCCAAGAGCTAGCCCGAAGGGACTATCCTCACCCGGATGGGGTGACATGAGGTGAGAGTGGGAGGACAACTGGCCGGGACAGATGGCGAGGGGAATTAATGTCCCAGGCCGCCACCCCCCGAGGATATAACTCCCCATGAAGCACACCTTGATGACATTAAACTCACTGCGCCTGGACAAGCACTTGAACGAGCGCTCCAGCTAGGCAATAGGTACCAAGAGCTCGAACCAGTCCTGTCAGCCTTCAATGGCGATGGGAGAGGTTTCAATGGCCCTCAAAGGCATTAAAATTGTCCAAGGTGCGTTCTTTCTCCTGTTCGCTACAAGCTACCATTCCAACATTGTGTCTCTCGACCCTCCCGACTTCTTCACTCGCACTCTGCGTGCCTTTCGTGTCTACCCAGACCACCATCGCCCCCGCACTACCCCTGTGCTTCTTCCCAACATGCCCCGGGATAGAGGCAAGCCTAGGCGAGCCACCAAAAACAAAAATGCCTACACCCGTGATAATCGACTCACAGCATCCCAACGAGCTCTGATTGCCCATTTTAGCCACCCTTGCAAACACACCAGCAGCTCTCAGTCCACCCTGCGAACCCCAAAATTGGAGAATCCGCTACCCTAGGCCCAGACCTCCTTGCGAATTCCAAAGGAGGAGACCCCGTCCCCCACCATGCATTCTCCTTCGCTGCCTCTTCATTCCTCGGCCAACACTTCAAGGGTAGAGACACCCCAGGGCCTCAATTTGGATAAAGGGGAGGCACCGCCTCCACTTCAGTATGCAGGGTCACCCTCAATGACTTGCCTCCCAAGTCCCTTCGTCCCCGATTTTCAGCCTCACCGGTGGGAAGGTGGTTTCATTGTAGAGGGGGAAATCCCTCCCAGCTAGCAAGTCTTAGAAGAAGGGGTGAACATCCACTATCTGGCAGAGGAGCACCTTGAACTCCTTTTTGATATCAGGCAGCGACAAGACGAGCAAGCGCACGGACAAAGGATCATCAACCAACGATTGAACCTGTTGTTTGAGGCTTTCTCAGACGCTCTAGTGTTAGCAAGCTGCCCCACTTGCAAGCAGAGGTTTGTCCCGACCTTCACTTCTAATGGACACCCAGGTTCCCCTTTGGCTTGACGCGGCCTACCCGAGACTCTGTCTTTTGTCAATTACAGTTTTAAATATTTTTTACAGTTGTATAACTAGCATAGTAATGGCGGCTCTGTATGAAGCCCGCCTTAGGTTAGCGAGTTGGAACGACGTTCCAGTAAAAACTTTCAGTATTTTTGTACAATTTTATAATGAGCTTCATAGTTATGATAGATCTATCATCGCTTGGAGCCACCTGTTCTGGTTTCCCTTCTGTAGCAGGACAGGTGGCTGCCAAACTATTCATAGTTGTACACTCATGATATAATATAAGGTTCTACTTTTTATTTAATATATATATATATATATAGTTAATTGTATTTTGCAATGCAATTTATTTTAGAAAGTTTTGAAAACTTAAATTAACATTTACATTTCTTCGATTCTACTTTAACTTTTAAAACGGGATTCTCACTTTAACTTTTAATTTTAATGCTAATTTCATTCATTTAAGAAGAGGGTTGTGTAGGTAATAATGTTGTAGGCTTTGTACGAAATCAAGAAGAATTAGTTAGGAATAGAAGGCTACGACCTTGCCATTATGTAATCGTCCAACTGCTGTGAAGTAGACTGTTTTCTGACTTCATGTGATTTCAGACTTATTCTGCTTTCCGGTTTCTCCCATGTATTTTTGGCCCTTCTAAACTGATGTTTTGGCTGCTGTGTGAAGTATTCTTAGCTTCTCTATAACTTTGATGATTACTTATTTGAGTATGTAGTGAAGGTATAAGGTGGAGAAAGTTTTTACAGCTCCACTGAAACGGAGACATAGCTGTAATAAGAGAGAGACAAAGTACTCTCTGCACCGGAATTGTTGTAATAAAATGTCTGTCCATGCAAGGCCAGCTTCTGCAGACTTTGCAGTGAAGATTCATATCGCCAGTGATGATGAACGGACGTCGCTGCACGATGCCGAGCCTCATTCCGAGAGTGATGATAGACGGATGTCGCAGCAGAGGCAACTGATACAATTACCTAATGGTAGAGAACCGCGAAGATGGATCAGCAAAACGGACTGGACTGATTATATTAAAGAGGATCCTCGTGTTTGTCTCAGACCGTCGTCCGTTGTATGCATATTTAGAGTTCCCAACTTGCTGAAGGATGCAAAAAAAGAAGCATATGTCCGTCGAAGAGTTTCATTGGGTCCACATCATCACGGAAGTGCAGAGCTTCCTCAAATGGGCCATCACAAAGGAAGAGCGCTGCGTAGAATGATGAAGAGGTTCAATACTAATATGGATTTTGCCGATCGCGCAAGGGAGGAGATCCTGAAGCTAGAGAACGAAATCAGGGACAGCTACGAAGAAAACATCGATTGCAATAGAGAGACCCTCGCTCGGATGCTAATTTTGGACGGTTGCTTCATTCTAGAAGTATTGACAACTCTGAATTTTGCAGGATTCCCCGAGGAGAGGGAGTGCTATGACCCTATATTTGGGGAAAATAAGCTTGGTTTTGCTTTGCTGCAGGCGATATACTGTACCATATTTTGATGCTTGAAAATCAAGTCCCCTTGATCGTTCTCCGAAAGCTACTCGAATTGGTCAACTCGGTCGTTGATATCAAAAGAGTCTTTTGGGTGTGATGTATTGGTTCAAACCTTTCGACAATGGAAATTTTAATATAGAGCAATGGTCCTGTCCAAAACCAGGTGAACAAGAAGTTCATCATCTTTTGGGTTTCTTGGCATCTTCATTAAATGTTGTGTAGATGAGTGTATGTGCAATGGAATGCTACAAGATAAAAACAAAGCACGGGATGACATCAAAAGCATCCCTCGTGCAGTAGAATTAAGAAATGCCGGGATCAAATTTGAACGATGCAACCGAGGCATCAAGGAGATTAAGTTTGACTAGGACAGCGCCAAAATTTCTCTTCCTCCGATCTGTATCAAAGACAGCACAGAGATGGTGTTCCATAACTTAATCGCTTTTGAGATGTGCAAGCCATTGGAAATCAATCACGTGACTTGTTACGTGCGTCTCATGGACGAATTGATCGACTCGCAAGAAGACGTGGCTTTGCTAAGAAGAATGGGCGTCCTTACAAACTGGCTTGGAAGTGACATAGAGGCTGCCGACCTTTTCAACGGTCTATGCAAGGAAGTCACCTGGAGTATTAAAGATGCCTTCGACGATTTGAGAAAATAAGTGAATGCGCACTACAAAAATGAAATCAAGGTTCGGGTTGCAGAGCTTTCTCATCGCCGTGGAAAGCTCTAGCTTTGGCGGCTGCAATTGTTATGCTGTTGCTCACCGTGGTACAAACGATCTTCTCAATTATATCGGTATATGAGGGTAAGTGATTAGTACTCGGTTGGAAATACTAAGTGATTAGTAGCTTAGTAAGTGATTAAAATTTGGATGATGATGTACCACCCGCTTTATAAGCTAGGGAGCTTTCTAGTTATTGTGATTTGGGGCTTTCTAGTTAGTTTCAGTGAATTTGTACTCATTCACTATAAGAGATGGAACTTTCTAGTTAGTTTAGGTGATAGTAAGTAACAATATTTGTATGATGTATTTCCTATCAAATATTATTTCGCTTTCTTTGTTTGGCATGGTTCTATCGAATATTATTTCTCCATTATTAGACATTTTGAAACACTCTGTGAAAACTCCATAAGACTATATGCAAATAGATATTTTAGTTGTGGTAATAAAGTGAGGTGGAAGGATTTATATGAGGATTAAGAAGATTCCACACTTTACCTTGGAGTTGGGGGCATTCTTAAGACTATAGGCAACTCTTCCTATATGTGGACTTTAAATTGTGGGCAGGGTACAAACACTAGGGCATAATTTCTAGGCTTGTGGGCTTCTTTAATTTTATCTCATCGATTAAACAATGCTCAATTACTTGTATTGGGGGACTCAAAGATTGTTATAGATTGGATCAACCACAACTGTAGTTTAAAAGCCACTAATCTTATGGGCCGGATGTCGAAGATTAGAGATCTTTCTCACTCTTTCACAAATATCAAATTTGTCCACATCTATAGGGAAGAGAACATGGAGGCAGATGCACTTTCAAAGCTAGCCCTTCAGGTACCGGAAGGAAAGATTCACTTCAACAAATGGCAGGATGGCTATCTTGCCATTTGTTGAAGTGAATCTTTCCTTCAAAACTATGAGGCACATTTCATAGTAGGGTAAGGCATGTTTAAGTGTAGAAGAGTCCCCATATCTCACCATAATGCGGATGAGAGAGGATGTCCTTGTTGTCATTCAATCTTTTTTATAGTTGTATTGGCATTTTCTTTCTCATTCCTTCAAATTTGAGGTAGGTTTTTATACCGACTATGATGTTCATACTTGTTAATTTTTTCAAATTTAGAAAGGAAACTAAATTGTTTTATAATTGTTAAAATACAACCTTTAAATTATGTTGGCATGGAGCATACACATGACTAGAACCTAGACCCACCACCTCTAGCTGCAAAAATTACCAATAGTAACCTCCAATCACAATTTGGAGATGCAAACGTTAATATTGGCAATGGCATTGAAACACCTACAAACCTAATTGGTTGTTTTAGGAGTACCAAAGAGCCAACACCCCTTTCCTTTGTTGCATCCTCGAGACAATTGTGTAGAATTGTGGTGAAACATGCACAGAGAATCTAGCTAACAACAATTCATACCAAGCTTGCAAATTGAGAGAAGGAGAGAAGAGATGAGAGAAAAGAATCAATATAATTGTATTCATTGTTGATTAAAATGGTAAAATACACATGATATGATCTACATGGCTAAGTGAAGTCGCCATAGTAGTGATCTAGAGAGATCTAGACACTCATTGACAGAAACTGAAGTACTCTGCCACCTAGTCCTAGTTAATTGATCCATGCAATCATCAGTTAACTAAGTCACACGTGTGGAAGTGAGAGAAACACATGCAACTATTGGTGATAAAACTGAGGTTTCCATGCCTAAGTGACTTCCACTAGTCTAACTAAGTGTAAATGACTCTGAACTCAAGAGGAGTGTCCTATTTTGTAGGGGAATATTCTCTAAAGAGAATATTCTCATTTAAGGAAGCGCTCAATGTTGGACTATCAACC
This sequence comes from Picea sitchensis, assembly GCA_010110895.2. Taxonomy (NCBI): domain Eukaryota; kingdom Viridiplantae; phylum Streptophyta; class Pinopsida; order Pinales; family Pinaceae; genus Picea; species Picea sitchensis. Next base: position 59,365 of record SNQJ01S0123555.1, read on the forward strand.
TTAGGAAAATAATTACCTAGGTTAGTGTGTAATATATCCAGCATCCCCCTTGAACACTACTAGGGTGTAAATGATGAATGGGTTCCGACAACCAAGGCCATGTTAGGTACCCATTATACAATGCATCTAAGAATGAAACACTGAAAAAATAGAGGAAAGAGGGAAAACCCCCCCTCAAAGTACAATGCATAAAAAATGAAGAAGGAAAGGCATTTGCTAAGTAATTGTGTCGTTCATTCCAAGACGATTGCATGGGAAGTGGAACTTCTACTTAGTAAATGTCTTGGTGAAGATGTCTACAATATGTTCAGTGGATGGATAGTACTACAAATCGATGATCATATCATGTACCAACTCTATGATGTAGTGCATATGGATCTTAATGTGTTTGGTCCACTGTCGCTACACTGGATCTCTACAGAACTTGAGAGTACTCTGATTGTCACACCAAATGATAGTTGGATGATGAAACTTGATGCCAAGCTCAGTGAGGAATTTTTGAAGCCAAAGTGCATAAATAGTAGCATTGACCGCTCCTCTATACTCAACCTCTGGTGACGATAGAGAAATAGTTGATTGTTTTTTTCTCAACCAACAGATGGGACCCTAACCCAAACTAAGCATGTACCTAGATGTGGAATTGCAATCTGTGTTATCTCCAACCCAATTAGAATCCGTGAAGCCCATGAGATCCAATGTACAACCTGTTTCATAGTGGATCCCATAACCTTTGGTACCTTGAACATATCTTAGGATGCACTTGGAAGCCTTCCAATGTAGCTCATGCAGATCCTACATGTACTTGGAAACTACCCCTACTGCATATGAGAGATCCGACTAGGTGTGGATGAGATATAGAAGGCTCCCCACAAGCTGTCGATACAAAGTGTTTTCCACCACTAGTGTATCCTCACCATCCTCAAGATGTATTCTAAAAAGAAAGGGTGTGGCTACCGACTTGCAATCAGTCATGTAGAATCTAACCAAGAGATCCCTAGCATACTTAGTCTGAGAGAGCTTGATTCCTTAAGCATCCTGACTAATCTCGAGACCAAGGAAATAATGTCATGGATCCATGTCCATCATAGAGAACCTGTCATGCAAAATGTCTTTGACCACAACAATTGTTGAGACCGAACTTCATGTGATCAAGAGGCCATCAACATAGAGAACTAGGATCAACAAAGAGTATGAGGTCCTCAACATATAGGCATTCAGATCCGATTTACATATGACGAAGTGTTCAGACAAAAAGAAGGAATCCATCTTTGCATACCATGCTCTAGGTGCCTGCTTGAGGCCATAGAGGGACTTCTTCTGTCGGGATACTAAGGATGAGTTTTGAATGAACCCATGTGGTTGCTCCATGCAAATCTCCTTTGAGAGATCCCCATGAAGAAAAGCATTATTCATGTCCATCTAGTGAACTTCCCACCCCTGGATGTTGCAATGGCAAGGGCCAATCAGATGGAGTCCATATTTTCTACGTGAGAAATGGTCTCATCATAGTCTATCCCATGAATCTGCTAAAATCCTTTGGTAACCAGTCTTTCCTTATACCTACTCAAACATCAGTTTGTTGTCTTCTTAGTTATGTAGACTCATCTGCATCTGACAAGATTCCTTTCTGAAGGAAGCGGAACCAGATCCCAAGTCTGGTTCTTGAGGAGAGAGTTATACTCCTCCTACATGGCGGCTTCCCAAAATGGATTCCTTGTAGTCTCTGCATAGGTCTATGGTTCTGAAGCTAGAACCATATAGCAATGCATGGGCATCATTGGTTCTGTAGTTGTGAGTGAATGGGGAGGATCCTCAAACTGAGACCTCATCCTCCTCTTATATGTTGGATCCCCCACAAGGTCTCCTACTACCTATAGGGTGGTTTGTGCCCACATGGAAATTTGTGGTGGCTCATCATCGACATTCTCATCATCTTCCAAATCATATTTGAAGCTCAAATTTGAGCCATGATCTAAGTGAGTAAACTCATCATCACTGATGTATGGTGAAAGTAGTGGTACATAGGTCTCTGCATGTGGCTCCAATGGTGCATGCAAGGGAGTTTCCTCAAACTGAACACTGCGCTCAATGATGAGCCTGTCAGTAGAGGGATCAAGTAACTTGTAACCCTTCACACAATATGGAAATCCCACAAATATTCATGTGGTACTCTACAGATCTAATGATTTTCTCTTTTTAGAGGGTATATGGGCCCATGCATGTGATCCAAATATTCAGAAGTGGGTGACTTCTGGCTTGTTTCCGCTCCATGCCTCAAAGGGAGTCTGGTTCTTGGCAGATATATGAGGAGATATGTTATGAATGTGGTTAGCACAATTAAGTGCCTCAACCCAAAGCTTGGGTGGCAAATGTATTTCATGCAACATGCAAGTGGCCATTTCCTCAAGGGATATATTCTTCCTCTTGGCTACTTCGTTGATCCAAAAATGAGAGGTTTTACTGACAAACTGCAAGTTAAATTTATGTAATTTATGCATCGGATTGATAAGAATGTGAAATACATAAACTCTACGAATTGTTGCGGAATAACAATTATGACATTTACTTGATGCTCATAAATGATTAAAGAGTTCAGTCATCATAAACCCTGCTACAAATAAGAGAGGATAACAAAAAAAAAATAAAGAGAAGTAGACACAAGAATGTGTTAACGTAGTTTACCAATCTTTGGCTACGTCTTTGAACCCGCTTCCAAGTGGAGGACCTCTTTATTGCTCTTCAAATGCTCAAGTTATCTTTACAATGGCTCTTTACTGTTATAAAAGGATTCTGATCAAATTTACAAGATCTCCTTGTTCAGATACATACATGCCTCAACAACCTCCTCTCAAAACATGGCTCAATGCCCCTCAAAACATGAGAAATGGGCAAATTACACAAGTTGCTCCTCAAAATCCCTGCATCAAAACGTTGCCTCTCAAGCTCAAAAGTCTTGGTTTATATAGTTTTTAGGCTCAGATGAGGAAGCCAAACTTCCCAAAGAGATCTAACCTTTTTTTGGGATCAAATCCCCCTTCAAATGGCCAAAATATCCTAAAAAATGCCCAATCTGGGCCAAACTATAGGGAAATAAACCCAATTGTGCATAAAAATAAAAAATAGCCCAAGGGGGCTGGGCGCATGCGCAAATATATGGTCACATGGTATCAAGGTAGCCAAGCGCCAGTCCTTTGGGCTGCACGCTGGCCCCTAGCCCACAAACAAAGGTCATGTGGCGCAAATCATGAGACTGCTCCCTTAGGGTGCATGCCTAACCCATGGTTCTAGCTTCTGTGGCATATGGAGAACGGTGCTACAAACATGCGTGCGCTAGAGGTTAGATATTGGCGCCCACGTCCTATCCACAATGGTCACATGCATCAATTAAACCGTGGGTTGGGGTTTATCCCCAGCCCCCTTCTGCCCCATACATTAATATATTGCCATTTAAATACAATGAAATGGGTTTTAAACCCAAAACACATGGTTGGTGCGTTGGCCATTGGATCTCTCCCAAAACTTTGCTCGAGTAATGGGTCACGGGTTCGAATCCCATGAACCCCAACAAACTTTTAAAACTGCCATCCAGTGATAGGGTGCCACGTGGCAACCCACGTCTGGGCCATGTGGCACCTTTTCATTTGCCTGCATAGTGCCACATGTCAACTTCTAAGTGGATCTGCCCCGTACCCAATCAAAATGATATTGTTTTGCCACATGTCTCAATGCTACATTAGCATGGTGATGTCATGCTGACGTCAGCATTTACTTTTTTTTCCTGTTGACCTGTTGACTTTTTACCTGTTTGGGAAAACGGTCAGAGTGCGATAACTCTCGCATACAATGTCCATTTGAGAAAGTAAATATATGGACAAAATCAGCGCGACGATTCGGTTACAATGGAATTGGTTTCATTTAATTCCGAGAACTTTATTTTTTGAGCATTTTTTGAACCTAGGGAGCCTCCTGGATCATTCCTCCCCACTTGGAGGATTTTGAACCACCAAAAGTCTAGTTTTACTCAGGTAAGAAGTGAGGGTACTGCCTCCCCACTTGTCCTGTATCATCCATCTTTTTTGCTGGGACAATGATCACCTGACTAATCACAACAAACATAAAAATTGAGATAGCATTGTTTATCAAAGTAATCATCCCATTTATTGAACAATCATCTACATTCTTTGTCGCATTTAGCATCCATACACCATTGAATAGCAGCAAACTAAACAACAATATTGAATATGCGAATGAGAATGAAAAAACATGCTTCCCCTTCTGAACAGGAACAGTAACCAAAGTATGCAGCTAAACCTCATGTTGTACTTCTTGTGACACTTCATGATTGTTAGAAACATACTAAACCATCTCATGTTTAGCATCACTAACTTTCTGATTTGTTACAGACATAAGTGTTAAACTTTTTCTTGCATTTACCATTCTTTTTAACTTCCTTGTAGTTGCAAAAGATCTGTCAGTTTTTATGTGATGAGCACGAACAATGTACTCTTTCCCATATTTCTTGAAGAAATATTTATTTTCCTCCCTGTAGAATATGGCTTTTCTATCATAAAGGTATGGGCTTCCCAGGACAATTCCACATATATCCAGTGGCACTATATCAAGATCTAGTTCATCAACATACTTAGAAGTGATTGCAAACTTAATTTTACATTTCTTGGTTACTTGCAAATTATTATCACCACATATCCATCCCAATGGATGTGGTCTAGGGTGTGGCTTAATTTCAAGTCCCAAATTATTTACAACCTCTTCATTGATTAAATTGGCTTGTGATCCACTGTCTACAAGAGTATCAATTTTAACATTATTTGTTATGACCCTTATGTGGAAAAGTTCACCCCTTTTACACACATCATTTACAACATCTGAATTATAAGAGCTAGTACTTGCAACATAATTTATACCTCGGATTCCCATAGCTACAATTTTTGTCTCATCATCGGAGTCTGATACTAGATCCACTTGAACTGTTGCAGCTGTGGTATTCTTTCTCCCTTGATTGGCATACTTCTTTGGCTTCAACTCAGGATGTAAGATCCACCAATGATCTTCATCATGGCCTACCTTCTTGCAATGCTTGCAAGTATGATTCTCCTTTCTTGTTTGTGGTCATCTTCTTCTCTTTCTCTTTCTCTTTTCCCTAAATCCTTTCCTTGCCAAGTATCTATAGAAACACTATCACCAACATTCCCTTTACTTGATTCAATGTGAATGGCTTGTACACCTACTTCATCAAAGTTAGAAGGATTTAACATAAGAATAATGTGCTTGAGATAAAAATGTAGACCACCAATATATTTTAGGAGTGTCTCCTATGTATATAAAGGAATACCCAAATTTAATGCTTTCTTACGAAATGTTTGAGTATAATCTTGTACACTTTGATCTTTAGCTTGACTTAAACTTTGCCAATTCATCATTTCCTATTGCATGTATGCTAATGGATAAAACTGTTTCTTCAATGCAGTGATAAAATCATTCCAGGAAGAGATTGTTTTACCATTTTTCTTGAGATCATCTTTAGTTTTTCTTTCCCACCATATGAGAGTTGTGCCTCCCAATTTGAGACTTTCAAGTTGGATATTTGTTTCATCATCAACAATCCTTTGTATCCTGCAATATACCTCAAGCTGTCTAACCCAATTATCTAGCTTTTCTGCATCTAATTCACCATCATAAGTGGGTAAATTAAACTTTACATCAGGCTTTAATAAAGGCATATCAAAAGAATGATGAGTTTTTTAGGCTGCTTATCCTTGGAGGAATTTACACTTGCTTCACTTGTAGATGACGAGGATGAAGGGGAAGAAGGTTCTGAAGGTCCACCACCTCCAACTCCTCCTTCTTCTCTTTCAGAAGATTCACCTTCTTCAACCTTTGGAATTCTTCGTTGTCCTCTTTCATGGTAAATTTCCTCTACCATGGCTTTCATCAATTGAAAATCCTCTAAGAAATCATCCTCAGATGCATAAGGACCTAGCTTCCTCAGTTAAGACATATCTTCTTTATGAGGTCTCCTTTGGATCTCTGGATTAAAAGCCTCAAGTTGGCCTTCTTCTCACTTGAGTTTGGCTTTGGTGAGCATCCAATGCTTGCAATTCCTGTCAAACCTTCAAAACCAAATGCTCTGAAACCTAAAATTGATCCAAAAATGAGAGGTTTTACTAACAAACTGCAAGTTAAGTTTATGTACTTTATGCATCAGATCGATAACAATGTGAAATACATTAACTCTACGAATTGTTGCGGAATAACAATTATGACATTTACTTGATGCTCATAAATGATTAAAGAGTTCATTCATCATAAACCCTGTTGCAAACAAGAGAAGATAACAAAAAAACAAGAAAGAGAATTAGACACCAGAACTTGTTAATGGAGTTCACCAATCTTTGGCTATGTCTTCGGGCCCACTACCAAGTGGAGGACCTCTTTATTGCTCTTCAAATGCTCAAGTTCTCTTTACAATGGCTATTTTCTATTAAAAAAGGCTTTGGATCTGTTGTACAATACCTCCTTGTTCAGATACATACATGCCTCAACAACCTCCTCTCAAAACATGACTCAGTGCCCCTCAAAACATGAGAAATGGGCAAATTACACAAGCTGCTCCTCAAAATCATTGCATCAAAAAGTTACCTCTCAAGCTCAAAAGGCTTGGTTTATATAGATTTTAGGCTCAAATGAGGAATCCCAACTTCCCACAAAGATCTTGCCTTTTTTTTGGATCAAATCCCCCTTCAAATGACCAAAATATCCTAAAAAATGACCAATCTGGGCCAAACTATAGGGAAATAAACCCAATTGTGCATAAAAATAAAAAATAGCCCAAGGGGGCTAGGTGTGCGCGCAAATATAGGGTCACATGGTATCAAGGTGGCCAAGCGCCAGCCCTTTGGGCTGTGCGCTGGCCCCTATCCCACAAACAAAGGTCATGTGGCACAAAATCATGAGACCACGCCCTTAAGGTGTAGGCCTAACCCATGGTTCTAGCTCCCGTGGCATATTGAGAATGGTGCTACAAACACATGTGCACTGGAGGTTAGATAGTGGCACTCACGCCCTATCCGCAGTGGTCACATGTATCAATCAAACTGTGGGTTGGGGCTTAGCCCCAGCCCCCTTCCTCCCCATACATTAATATTGTAAATTCTAACCTTGTACAATATCTACTGCAAACTGATATTCAGAAAAGAACAGAAAAGATACAATGGAAAATACAAACATTACACAGAGATTTTTCACGTGGAAACCCAAACCAGGAAAACCAGCATATATTATATTCATACATTGTGTTACATTGTTTACAATAAAATATAC
>SNQJ01S0123557.1:0-10039 GCA_010110895.2 Picea sitchensis
GTTGATTCCTTCAATCTGTGCATATCCTTTACATACCAATCTAGCTTTGTTCCTTGTAACCTATCAATATTCATTCAATTTATTCCTGAAAACCCATTTTGTGTTGATCACATTCTTATTCTTTGGTCTTGGAACCTGTTGGCATCAGAAGTCACTCCTGGATTGCGGTAGGAGTAAGCCTAAGGCCCATCAGTTTAAATGTCATGATTTGTTGATAAAGGGTGATGGATGGAAGTAAACTCGAAACAATATCGTTCTAACTCAGAAACTAGGCCGGTCATGCAAAAGTAGATGAGGCCTTGATTCAATTTCAGGCAGTAAGTTGTAATAAGGGTGAATAGGAGGAAGAATTCTATAAGGGAATGTGAAGGGTTGTTGTAGGCATCAGGCTTCCAATATCTTGTAGAAGAAAACTTTGAACACAAGAACGTCTTGTATTCAAAAGAAAAAACACTGAAAGAACATAACAACGCTATAATAAATACTTTATCATAACACAGTCACGACGATTCATGTGAATCATTTGGTCATGAACTCTTTCAGTATGATATTGAAGCAAGATGAAAAAGAGAGTTGCCTTAAATTAAACAAGGAAGTTTCATATATAGATACATAGCCAAGAAAACTAGTGATTCATTAAAACATTACAGTAGGGAGCTCTGCTCTACCATCCATCCCTACAAAAATACAAAAACTAAGTATATATACTCAGAGAAATTCGCTCTCTTGGCAACAAGAGGGTAGATGAGACATTAAAGTCTAACTTAGTGTGAGTAGGTTCTTTTGATCAATCGAGGACATCAGATCAACATGGCTCTTTTAGGAAAACCTACACACAGGATGATCTTGGGCAGACTACCTTCCAGAACCTCCATGCCCTGCATTCATGGCTTGAGCTAAGGTCTCAACCACCTGCTCAATATTCATTAACTACTTTTTCCATGGAGGGTGGCCGAGACTGAAAACATAAAGGAGTGACCCCTTTTTCCTTTGAAGTCCTAGTAGCCGAAATGCTGAAATGGCTCTCGGGCACCTTTTCATTTCGCGTTTCACGTTTCGAGGATTCTCAATGCAGTGGAAGAGCGGCTCCCTTCTCCTTTGAAGTCCTTGTAGCTAAAATGCCGAAATGTATTTTTGTGTTTCGGGTTTCGGGGATTCCCGATGCAGTGGAAGAGTGGCACCCTTGTCTCTTGAACTCCCGGTAGCCGAAATGCTGAAATGGCTTTTCACGTTTTGGGTTTCGGGGATTCCTGATGCAGTGGAGGAGTGACCCCTTTGTCCTTTGAAGTCCCAATAGCCGAAATGCCGAAATGGCTTCCGGGTGCTTTTTCATTTTGTGTTTCGGGTTTCAGGGATTCTCGATGCAGTGGAAGAGCAGCTCCCTTGTCCTTTGAAGTCCCGGTAGTCGAAATGCCGAAATGGCTTTTCATATTTTGGGTTTTGCAAATTCTCGATGCAGTGGAAGAGCGATTCTCTTGTCTCTTAAACTCTCGGTAGCCAGAATGTCAAAATGGATTTTTGCGTTTCGGGTTTCGGGGATTCCTAATGCAGTGGAAGAGAGACCTTGTGTCTTTTGAAGTCTCAGTAGCCGAAATCGCGAAACAACTAATCGCTTCGTGACTTTGGCCATAAGAGATGAGCCCATGCGCTAAACCTTGTGTAATTCCATGACTCAAGCTTACCCAATGATCGTTGATCTGCTCCATCTGTGTATCCTCGCCATTGAAAACAAAATGCCCACTCGCTTGATTTTAAGCCCGAAATGGACTTCTTCTGTGCACTGCGCTCGGTGCTCATGACTGTGTCCTTTGAATAAAACTCATTTTATAGGTTTTTAAACCCCATTTCTACGCATTTACACCAAGGGTTTGAAATTAGAGAGAAACAACACCTTGCAAGAATTGGCGCTAACATTAGGCTCCATGGGGGATAGATTTGTTCCTGCGATGCTCTAATAACTCCTTCTGCAGTTCCAGTTGCCTTCTATTGGGCTATGGAGTCATTTATTAAGCCGAAAATAAACAGAAAAAAAATAAAAACAATATTTACAAAAAATAGAGGAGTCGTCTAAGGCTCAAACAAAAAATTTCTTCAGGAAATGCCCATTGACTAGGCCGTTAAAAACTTCACCCTCCAAATCCTGCAACCTGTATGTGTTATTTAAGAATACTTTAGATATTTTGAAGGGCCCGATCCAGAGGGTATCAAACTTGTTGTGTTTGCCCCTATCCTGCTTGGGTGCATCCCACTTAAGCACCAAATCTCTCAGCTTAAATACCTCCTTCCTGACCTTCCTGTCAAAGGCTTGCTTGATATTCTGCTGATGACTATGAGCTATGTCAATCACCTACTCCCTGATCTATTTCACTTCCACCACTTGATGAATTCTTCTGACCATATGGTATGGCTCTCCTTCATGATCTTGAAAAAATTTAGCTACAGGTAAAGCGAGCTGAGTGGGAAACATATCCTTCATCCCATAAACAAGTTGAAAAGGCGAGGTGCCCAGGGACTTATTTTTTGTCACTCGATCGACCCATAGAGCGAATTTGAGCTTTGAATCCCAGGACCTCTTATTGTCTTCCAATAATATTTTAATGATTTTAATTAGACTTTTATTGGAAGATTCTACCAGTCCATTTCCTTGAGGATAATAGGGAGTGGAGTGAATTAGTGAAATCTCAAATTGCTCACAGAAATTAACCAGAGGCTCCGAATTGAAAGAAGCAACATTATCGGTAACAATTCTGTTGGGACAACCAAATCTGGCTATGATATCATCCAAGAAGTTGATAATTACCTTGTGTGAAGCACTCCTGGTGGGGGTAACTTCTATCCACTTGGTGAAATAGTCTGTTGCATTCAGGATCCATCTATATTGGCCACTTCAAGGAGGATGAATTTCCCTAATGAAGTCCAACCCCCATTGTTGAAAGGGTGTTGAAGCTACTACAAGATTTAGTGGAAGATATTTGAGTTGCTTCTTTCCTGAGAACCTTTGGCATTTGATGCAAGCTCTGACTTCTCTGTAGACATCAACGAATAAGGTGGGCTAGTAATACCCAGCCCTAAGAATTTTGTGGGTTGTGGTCTTCCATAAATGGTTCCCTCCACAAAGGCCACTGTGGAAATAAAACATAACTTTATGGGCTTCCCGTGGATTCAGACGCCTCAAAAAAAACCCTAGAGGATCTCTCCAGTGCAAGACTTGGTCAATAAGGCAATATCTGACTGCCTTGAGCTTTAAAGCTCTTGCCTTGTTTTTTCCCATTCAATCAGGAGGCTTCAAATCTTGCAGAAAGTACAAAATTTCTCTGTACCAAGTGCATTTTTCTAGTGATAAGCCACCCTGAGAGCTTTTGCTAGGCGAATCAACTTGTTGATTTCCTGAGAAAGCATTCATGAATCTAACCCCCAAGGCCTTGCAATTGGATTCAGCTAGTAGCTTGGCTAAACCCTTCCCTTTAACGAACTTGGTGGGCTTCATCTCTAGGTCAAAATCCAGGATATTGGCAATCCATTTACCTCTTCTCCCATCTATGTCAGGATGTATAAGGATGTCCTTCACAGAGGATGAAGGAACGTATGCAATCACTCTTGAGTGCAAGACATAGACTCTGAAAGCCTTGAGAGATTTCACCAAAGCATAGGTATGCCTCTCCATGATCTCATACCTGATTTCTGCATCTCTTAATGCCTTACTGAAGAAGGAAATGGGTTGCTCTCTCCCTTCCTCATTTTTTTGCAATAAGACCGCCGCTACTGTATCAAAAGAAGCAAAAGAAAAAATTAGGAAATCCTTGAAATAATCAGGACTATCAACATAGGTGCCTCAGTCAATGCCCTTTTTATTTGGACGAAAGAATCCCTGGGTTCAATATTCCATTTTAGTTCTTTTCCCTTTCTGAGCATGGTTGTGATGTGCTTCACCAACTCAACAAAATTTGAGACGAACCTCCTCAGAAAGTCAATCTTCCCTAAAAAAGCCTAAACTTCCTTTCTAGACTTGGGAAGTTATAGGCTCTAAATTGCCTCTACCCTGCTGGGATCAATTCTCACTCCCTCTGTTGATACTATATGGCCTAACAGTTTCCCCTCCTTCATAGAAAACAAATATTTCTTGGGATTTAAGGAAAGGCCAAACCTCCAACACTTCAAGAAAAATTTCCTCAAGTGACATCGGTGCTCTTTATCAGATCTAGAGAAGACTGTGATGTCATCCAGATAGATCACCACAAACTAATCTTTCTTTCTGATGAAGGCTATGTCCATGGCTCCCTGAAATGTTTCTCCTGCATTCATTAATCCAAAAGGCATTTTGGCATACATGAACGTGCCCCAAGGAGTGGTGAAGGATGTTTTTTCTCTATCCTCAAGCATGACTGATATCTGATTATAGCCAGAAAAACCATCAATAATGGATATCCTAGATTCACTAGTTACCCTCTGCAATATGTGTTCCATATTGGGAAAGGGATAGTTGTATTTCTTTGAGCTCCTGTTTAGGTTTCTGAAATCAAAACAGAGCTTGATTTCTCCACTTTTCTTCCTCACCGGGACCAAATTGGCCACCCACTCAGAATATCTCAAGGGGAAAATGATTTGGGCTTCTAACAACTTCTTCACTTCTCTCTTCATGACAGGAAACAGCATGGGATTTATCTATCTTAGCTTCTGCCTAAATGGCTTAGCCTCTCCCTTCAGTGGAATCTTGTGTTCAATGACAACTATGTCATATGTCTTGAGGTCTTCATAGGTCCATGCAAACACATCAACAAATTCCCTTAATAACTCAGTATCTTCGACCCTCTGTTCTTTGGTCAAACCGCTTGACAACTTGACAAACTTAGGCTCCTCCTGTGTGCCGATGTTGCACTCCACTGTATCATCATCTACATTTGAAACCCCACCCTTTACTGCCACATCATTCCCATCGAACAGTCTTTCTAAAGGGACTAGTCCCTTCGGAATGTGATTGCTAGGTAGATGAATAATATGGTGATTAGAAATTTTATTTAAAAATACCTCAAGGTGAGGGTGACTTTCAAGATCAGGATCTTGATCAATTTGCAATGCCGAAAATTCATCGATGGACTGAAGAAATTTTTCTATTTCAAGATCGTCTTTGAATACCTTCCAATGCTTGATATTTTCTAGAATAGATGGCCTATATCTTATCTCGACCTCATATTTGATCTTAGGCGGCAGAGGGATCTTGAACAGACTAGCTAAGACAACTAAGGAATTGGCCAAAGTATTTTCCTTTCCTAGAATAAAAGAAATGTTGAAAGATGAGAATAAATTATCAATCAAGTCCCACACTTCATTTTTGCAACTCCTGAGTCGAGGATGCAGCCTAATAAGCATTTATGACTTGTTGGATTATCAACTCAGCATCTCTGAACACTGCTACCTCCTTAATTCCCATTTCTTTTGCAGCCCTCATACCCAGAACAAGAGCTTCATATTCTGCCAGATTATTGGTAGCTTCAAATTCTATCTTGTATGACAGGGTTATGGTTTCCTGGAAAGGGGACACAAGAACCACTCCAGTGCTAGCACCTTCGCTAGAAGAAGCTCCGTCGAAGAACATTTTTGAAACATGGGTGGTTGGAGGAGGTATCTTGTGATTAAATATGGGTTTCTTTCTGATTTGAAAAGGGGCTTCAGGAGTCTCAGTGATTTGCAATAAACTAGACCCCAAACCAGTGTCAAGTGAAAAGATGGGGTGATTAGTGGGGTCTGCTTCGTCATTGACAATGTAGGCCAGCTGAGATTCTCTGTACAACCTCCTGTGTTCCCCTCCAAAGACTAGAATGGTGGCATAAGTGAGATCCATCTGTAATGTTGCTCCAAGTTTTTTAATCCAAGATCTTGACAACAACATGCAGAACTTGGGGGGAACATCAACTACTATAATGTCCATGACCACACTCTTCATTGGCAACTGAAATAAAGAGACCACCAAGTCTTTGATGAATCCAAGGCATTGCACCCTCCTTGAATCAAAATAATACAAATCTTGGTAAGCCTTTGTCACTTCCAGTCCCAATTCTTCCATGACTATTTTGGGCATAAGGCTATGGGAAGCTCCTGAATCCACGAGGCAAGTATGCAACACCTCATCATGTATGTTCAAGGACATGTAGAAGGGAGGGGATCAATCATCTTTGTATTCTACCATGGGACCTAGGATGTCTGCTAGCTTCTCATCTTGAAGATTTACTAAGTCTGTAGAAGGATGGGGGGAACTCAGATTGTAGCAGCTTAGAGAGGGACCTTTTGAAATCTTTATTTTTAACTAGCTCTGAGAGGGGTACGAGAATTCTAATATTTTGAATTTCATGCTCAAAACTGAAGGAGGGAAAAGGCTTAGGAGCTTCCCTTACCTCAGAGACAGGTTCTTTGGTTGTTGGCAAAGTATTTTGAGTTTTCTTCTCTTTAGTATTGATTGTTATAGGCTTAGCAGGTTTTTCCGCTATGAGAGGCTGATCATGGCTATCAAAATTTCCTTCTTTATTCTTTGACCTGAGATGATATATGTATCTATCAGGTCCCTTCCTGGATGGGGAGAAGAATTGGATGGGGAGGCTTCAGGTCCCTTCCTGGATATGTATCTATTAGCCTTATTCCTGAGTCAGTCGAAAACCAATATGTTATATTCTACTTCCACGGTTGCATCCTGCATGTGATCCAAAGTAGTGGCTCTCCTTTCCCTCAACAGAAGGCATAAATTGGGATCAAAAGCGCTAGCATAAGTGATCTTAGCAGAGCCTTCTGAGGGATTTATTTCAGCAGGGATCTTATTATACATTTTATTGAATCTCTTGGAGAAGTCAGAGACAAATTCTCCTTCCTTTCTCTTCAAAAACCCAAACTCTGTCATGTAATACATGAAGTCAATTTTGTCTCCCCACTGTCTCAATAAGGCATTATCCAAAGCCTCAATCCCATCAATAGATCCAAGAGGCAGGGCCCTAAACCACTTTCTAGCCTCGCCTTCAAGGCTCTGGATGAAAATCCTCATCCATACATCTGCATGCATGATAACATGATCATCTGCAAAACTGTAAAAGGCTTCAAGGTGTTCTTCTACAGCTATGTCCCCTTCACCTATAAACTTGGGTAGCTGCTTAAGGTAGCCATCTACCAAAAGGGCATTGAGAGGCTGAGGTAATAAAAGGGGAGCATACCTAGCAGCTATTATAGCCTTCATTCTAGTCATGGGGGGATTTTCTCCTACCATAGGAATATTAGGTGGAGGAGAACTCAGAGGAGAAGGAGATCGAACAGGGGATACTGGAAATGAGCTTACAGGTGGATGGGGAAACAATGGAGGATTTAGAGAGAAGGCTAAGGGGCTTGAATCAGCAGATGCTTCTCTCTGTATAGTAGCAAAAATAGTAATAAGAGGAGGGGTGGTAAAGATGGGGATGGGGAAATATTCTATGGTCCTAGGTCTATGCCAAGGTACAACTTCAAGGGAGAGGGGAGTGACAAGGATTTCTCCCTCCAATCCCAGACTAGAAGGGGAGAACTCAACAGGAACACTCCCGAAATTCAGGAAACAGGAAACTTCAAAAAAAGGTCTTCTAGAAAGCTGAGAAGAAAAAAATGGAGTTCCTACAGAAGGAGATGGAAAATTACCTAGTTCAACAGTGGAAGTTTCTCCTTCAGAGGCCTTTCCTTTTCTGAAAATCACCTCCAGATCATCTTCATGTGTAGCTAGAGGTAGCTGTGGATGGGACCAAGTGTGTCTACCTATGGAAGCCACAACTAAAACAGCAGGTTCGCCACAGTGGATTCATCAAAATGGATTCGCTAGGTGAATAGTAGCAATCTCGTAGGGCTCTGATGCCTGATGCACCTTCAAAATCAGAGGCTCGATGTAGTTCAATCCCAGGGAAAATTTTCAACTTCGTCCCCAGCAGTGGCGCCAGAAATGTTGGCATCAAAAGTCACTCCTCGACTATGATAGGAGTAAGCTTGAGGCCCATCAGTTTAAATGTCATGATTTGTTGATAAAGGTGATGGATTGAAGTAAACTCGGAACAATATCATTCTAACTCAGAAACTAGGCCGGGCATGCAAAAGCAGATGAGGCCTTGATTCAATTTCAAGCAGTAAGTTGTAATAAGGGTGAATAGGAGGAAGACTTATATAAGGGATTGTGAAGGGCTGCTATAGGCATCGGGCTTCCAACAACCTATAGAAGAAAACTTTGAACATAAGAACCTCTTGTATTCAAAAGAGAAAACAATAAAATAACATAACAGTGCTATAATAAATCCTTTATCATAACACAGTCACGACGATTCATGTGAATCATTCAGTCATGAACTCTTTCAGTATGAGATCAAAACAAGATGAAAAAGAGAGATGCCTTACATTAAACAAGGAAGTTTCATATACATATACATAGCCAAGAAAACCAGTGCTTCATTAAAACATTACAGTAGGGAGCTCTGCTCTACCATCCATCCCTACAAAAATACAAAAACTAAGTATATATACTCAGAGAAATTCCCTCTCTTGGCAGCAAGAGGGTAGATGAGACATTAAAGTCTAACTTAGCATGTGAAGGTTCTTCTGATCATTCGAGGGAATTAGATCGACATGGCTCTTTAAGGAAAACCTACACACAGGACAATCTAGGGCAGACTGGCTGCCAGAACCTCCATGCCCTGCATTCATGGCTTGAGATGAGGTCTCAAGAACCTGCTCAATATTCATTAACTACTTTTTCCATGGAGGGTGGCCAAGACTGAAAACATAAAGGAGTGACCCCTTTGTCCTTTGAAGTCCCAGTAGATGAAATGTTGAAATGGATCCCAGTCACTTTTTCATTTCGGGTTTCAGGTTTTGGGGATTCCCGATGCAGTGGAAGAGAGGCTCCCTTGTCCTTTGAAGTCTTGGTAGCCAAAATGCTGAAATGGATTTTCACATTTTGGGTTTTGGGGATTCCGGATGCAGTGGAAGAGTGGCTCCCTTGTCTCCTGACCTCCCGGTAGCCAGAATGTCGAAATGGCTTTTTGCGTTTCGGGTTTCGGGGATTCTCGATGCAATGGAGGAGTGATCCCTTTGTCCTTTGAAGTCTCGGTAGCCGAAATGGCTCCTAGATGCTTTTTCATTTTGCGTTTCGGGTTTCGGGGATTCGCGATGCAGTGGAAGAGCGACTCCCTTGTCCTTTGAAGTCCCGGTAGCCGAAATGTTGAAATGGCTTTTTGCGTTTTGGGTTTCAGGGATTCCCAATGCAGTGGAAGAGAATCTCCCTTGTCTCTTGAAATCCCAGTAGCCGGAATGCCGAAATGGATTTTCACGCTTCGGGTTTTGGGTATTCCTGATGCAGTGGAAGAGAGACCCCGTATCTTTTGAAGTCCCAGTAGCTAAAATCACGAAATGGCTAATCACTTCACGACTTTGGCCATAAGAGATGAGCCCATGCACGTGCAATTCCGTGACTCAAGCTTACCCAATGATTGTTGATCTGCTCCATCTGTGGATCCTCGCTGTTGAAAACAACATGCCTGCTCGCTTGATTTTAAGCCCAAAATGGACTTCTTCTGTGCGCTGGGCTCGATGCTCATGATTGAAGCGTTTGAATAAAAATCATTTGATGCGTTTTTAAACCCCATTTCTACGCATTTACACCAAGGGTTTGAAATCAGAGAGAAACAACACCTTGCAAGAATTGGTGCTAACAGAACGAATTCCCAAGTGTCATTTTTCTCTATTTGATCCAATTCTTCATCCATGGCCCTTTTTCAAAATTTGTCCTTGCTGGCTTCTTCAAAACAGTTTGGTTCAATTGTAGATAAGAGCGTTAGGTGTGTTTGTTCTAGTGAACGGATTTTTCTTCTAGTCTCAACTCCTGCATCTTTTGTTTCCAATAATATGATCTGAAGGATGATTCTTCTGCACTCGTTTGCTAGGTGTCTTTGGAGAGACTTGTTGAAATCACTCTTCTACTTCTATCAGATTCTCTTCATCTTCATCTTCCTCTTCTTCTTCTTTTTCATCTTCTTCTTCAAAAAGTTGT
>SNQJ01S0123557.1:18337-36929 GCA_010110895.2 Picea sitchensis
CAAGGAGCACAGGGTATAGGTGGAGGTGACTGGGAGAGAGAGAGAGTGAGAGAGAAACATGGTAGAAGGTGAGAGGATGATGCGATGAGGAGGGGCCATGTAGATAGCGATAAAGGAGCTATGGCACCAGACGACGAGGTGAAGTGCCTTGGGAAAATGACAAGGAGGCCACGATGCAACAGGTTGGGGAGTGAGGACATGACACAGGTGGAAGTGGTGTGGAGGAAGAGAGAGGAACAACTAGCAGTAGGTGACAGGGGGAAGAAGATGGTCCAGGATGGCGCTAAGTGGAAGACAGGTGGCGGAAGGAGGAGATGCCACAATAGCAGAGGGGCCCGCACTGAAAACTGCCTCATTCCAGACCCCTCCCCCCGTTAAAGGTAGGATGGCGAGGGGGCTCTGGAATACAACCATGNTTCACTAAATTTCGGACCCCCCCTCCCGCTTTAAAGGTAGAATGGTGAGGGAGCCCCATAATCCAATCTTGACTGTAGATCTGGGTGCGCAAATCCTGGCTGCCTAGATCTTCCCACTCCTTAGAAAAACGCGCATTTGCGCCTCGAACTTAGGGTAAGTGGGTTTTTACCCCACTTCTTTGCATATTTCTGCGAAAAGGAGTTGCCTATTAGGAAAATACCCCCCTTACATGTTTAGGCAATAACATTAGGCTCCATGGGGGATAGAGTCATCCTTGTGATGCTCTAAGAACTCCCTCTACAGTTCCAACTTCCTTCTGTTGGGCTATAGAGTCATTTATTAAGCCAAAAATAAACAGAAAAACAATATTTACAAAAACAGAGAAGTCGTCTAAGGCTCAGAAAAAACATTTCTTTAGGAAATGCCCATTTACTGGGCCATTAAAAACTTCTTCTCCCTCCAAATCCTACAACCTGTAAGTGTTGTTCAAGAATACTTCAGAGATTTTGAAGGGCCCAATCCAGAGGGCATCAAAATTGTTGTGTTTTCCCCTATCCTGCTAGGGTGCATCCCACTTAAGCACCAAATCACCCAGCTCAAATTCCTTCTTTGTGGCCTTCCTGTCAAAGACCTGCTTGATATTCTAATGATGACTATAAGATCTGTTCATTACCTACTCCCTGATATGTTGCACTTCCACCATTTGATGAATTCTTCTGACCATATGGTCTGGCTCTCCTTCAAGGTCCTGAAAGAATTTCGCCATAGGTAAAGTGAGCTGAGTGGGAAAAACAACCTTTGTCTCATAAACAAGTTGGAAAGGTGAGGTGCCTAGGGACTTCTTCATTGTCACTCGATCGACCCATAGAGTGAATTTGAGCTTTGAATCCCAGGCCGTCTTATTGTCTTCCAATAATCTTTTAAGGAGTTTGATCAGGCTTTTATTGGAAGATTCTTCCAGTCCATTTCCTTAAGGATAATAGGGAGTGGAGTGAATTAGCGAAATTTCGAACTGCTCACAGAACTTAACCAGAGGCTCAGACTTGAAAGAAGCAACATTATTGGTGACAATTCTACTGGGACAGCCAAATCTAGCTATGATATCCTCCAGGAAGCTGATAAGTACCTTGTGTGAAGCACTCCTGGTGGGGGCAGCTTCTATCCACTTGGTGAAATAGTCTGTTGCAGTCAGGATCCATCTATGTTGGCCACTCGAAGGAGGATGAATTTCTCCAATGAAGTCCAACCCCCATTGCTAAAAGGGTGATGAAGCTACTACAGGCTTTAGTGGTAGAGATTTGAGCTGCTACTTTCTTGAGAACATTTGGCATTTGATGCAACCTCTGACTTCTCTATAGACATCAGTGAACAAAGTGGGCTATTAGTACCCAGCCCTAAGATTATTGTGAGCTTTGGTCTTCCAGAAATGGTGACCTCCACAAAGGCCACTATGTAAATCAAACATAACTTTATGGGCTTCCTATGCTTCCTATGGGTTCAGACACCTCAAAAACACCCTTAGAAGGTCTTTCCAGTACAATGCTTGGTCAATAAGGCAATATCTGACCACCTTGAGCTTCAAATCTCTTGCCTTTCTTTTTCCCATTCCATCAGGAGGTTTCAACTCATGCAAAAAGTACAAAATGTCTCTGTACCAAGTGCATTCTGCTAGTGATGAGCCGCTCTGAGAGCTTTGGATGGATGACTCAGCTTGCTGATTTTCTGAGCAAGCATTGATGAAGCTAACCCCCAAGGCCTTGCAATTGGATTCAACCAGCAGCTTGGCTAAACCCTGCCCTTTGACCAACTTGGTGGGCTTTATTTCCATCTCAAACTCAAGGATCTTAGCAATCCATTTACCTCTTGTCCCATCTATGTCAGGCTGTATAAGGATGTCTTTCACAGAGGCTGAAGGGATGTATGCAGTCACTTTTGAGTGCAAGACATAGACTCAAAATCTTTGAGAGATTTCACCAAGGCATAGGCCTATTTCTCCATGATCTCATATCTGATTTCTGCATCTCTCAATGCCTTGCTGAAGAAGGAAATGGGTTTCTCTCACCCTTCCTCATTTATCTGCAATAATACCATTGCTACTATATCAAAAGAAGCAAAATAAAAAGTCAGGAAATCCTTGGAATAAATAGGACTGATCATCACAGGTGCCTCAGTCAATGCCCTTTTTATTTGGACAAAAGATTCTTTGGGCCCAATAGTCCATTTCACTTCATTTCCCTTTATGAGCATGGCTGTGATGAGTTTCACCAACTCAACCAAATTTGAGATGAACCTCCTCAGAAAGTTAATCTTCTCTAAAAAGCCTAGACTTATTTTCCAGACATAGGAAGTGACAGGGTCTGAATTGCCTCTACTCTGCTGGGATCAATTCTTACTCTCTCTGTTGATACTATATGGCCTAACAGCTTCCCCTCCTTCATAGCAAACAAAGCCTTCTTGGGATTTAAGGAAAGACCAAACTTCTGGCATTTCAAGAAAACTTTCCTTAAGTGACACAATGCTCTTTATCGAACCTGGAGAAGACTGTGATGTCATCCAGATAGATCACCACAAACTGATCTTTCTCCCCGATGAAGGCTATGTCCATGGCTCGCTAAAATTTTGCTCATGTGTTCATTAATCCAAAAGGCATTTTGGCATACATGAATGTGCCCCAGAGAGTAGTGAAGGCTATTTTTTCTTTGTCCTCAGGCATGACTGATATTTGATTATAGCCAAAAAAAACATCAAGCATCGATATCCTAGATGCACCAGTTACCCTCTGCAGTATGTGCTCCATGTTGGGCAAGGGGTAGTTGTCTTTCTTTGAGCTCCTGTTCAGGTTCCTGAAATCAACACAGAGCTTGATTTCTCCACTTTTCTTCCTCACTAGGACCAAATTGGCCACCCACTCAGAATATCTCAAGGAGACAATGATTTGGGCTTCTAACAACTTCTTCACTTCTCTCTCCATGATAGGCAGCAACATGGGATTTATCTGTCTTAACTTCTGTCTAAATGGATTCACCTCTTCCTTCAGTGGGATCTTGTGTTCAATGACAGATGTGTCATATGTCTTGAGGTCTTCATAGGTCCATGCAAACACATCAATGAATTCTTTTAATAACTCAGTATATTCCGCCCTCTGTTCTTTGGTCAGGCTACTTAACAATTTGACAAACGTAGGCTCCTCTTGTGTGCCAATGTTGCACCCCGCCGTATCAACATCTTCATCTGAAACCCTACCCTTTACTGCCACATCATTCCCATCGAATAGTCTTTCTAAAGGGACTAGTCCCTTCGGAATGTGATTTCTAGGGAGATGAATAATATGGTGATCAACAATTTTATTTAAAAATACCTCAGGGTGAGGGTGACTTTCGAGATTAGGATCCTGATCAATGTGCAATGTGGAAAATTCATCGACAGACTGAATAAATTTTTCAATTTCAAGATCATCTTCGAATGCCTTCCAATGCTTGATATTGTCCGGTACAGATGGCCTATATCTTATCTCAACATCATGTTTGATCTTTGGCGGTAGAGGGATTCTGAACAAACTAGCTGAGACAACTAAGGAATCGGCCAAAGCATTTTTCTCCCTTGGAATAAAAGAGATGTTTAAAGATGAGAAGGAATTGTCAATTAGGTCCCATACCTATTTTATGTAACTCCTGATCCGAGGATGCTTAGCCCAATAATCCTTTCTGACTTGCTGGATAATCAACTCAGCATCCCCGAACACTGCCACCACTTCTATTCCCATTTATTTTTCATCCCTTAAACCTAGAACAAGAGCTTCATATTCTTCCACATTGTTAGTAACTTCAAATTCTAACTTGTATGACAAGGATATGGCTTCCTCACAAGGCGACACAAAAACCACTCCAGCGCCAGCGCATGCACTGGAAGAAGCTTCGTCGAAGAACATCTTCCAAACATAGGTGGTTGGAGGGGGTATCTAATGATTAAAATTGGGCTTTTTCTGATTTGAAAAGGAGATTCAGGAGTATCAGTGAGCTACAATAAACTAGACCCCAAATCAGTGTCAAGTGCAAAGATAGGATGATTGGTGGGATTTGCGTCATCACTAACAATGTAAGCCAGTTGGACTTCTCTGTATAGCCTCCTCTGTTCTCCTCTGAAGACTAGAATAGTGGCATATGTGAGATCCATCTGTAATGTTCCTCCAGTCTTTTAATCCAATATCTTGAAAACAAAATGCCGAACTTGGGGGGGAACATCAGCTACTACAATGTCCATGACCACACTCTTCATTGGCAACTGAAACAAAGAGACCACCAAGTCTTTGATGACTCCAGACATTTCACCCTCCTTGAATCAAAAGAGTACAAATCATGATAATCCTTTGTCACTTCCAGTCCCAATTCTTCCATGACTATTTTGGGCATAACGTTGTGGGAAGCTCCCAAATCCATGAGATAATTATGCAGCACCTTATCATGTATGTTCAGGGATGTGTAGAAGGGAGGGGATGAATCATCTATGTCTTCTACCATGGGACCTAGGATGATTGCTGTCTTTTCATCTTGGAGATTTATTGAGTCTATGGAAAGTTGGGGGGGCTCAAATTGTAGCAATTTAGAGAGGGATCTTTTGAAATCTTCATTTTTAACCAGTTCCAAGAGGGGTACAGGAATCCTAATCTTATGAATCTCGTGCTCAAAACTAAAGGAGTAAAGAGAATTAGGAGCTTCCCTTACCTCAGAGACAGGTTCCTTGGTTGTTGGCGAAGCATTCTAAGTTTTCTTGTCTTAGTAGTGAGTGTTGCAGGCTTAGCAGGCCTTTTTTCTATGAGGGGATGATCCTGACTGTCAAAATTCCCTTCTTTCTTCTTTGAACTGAGGTGGTATCTGTTAGGAGTGTTGTTGGCCTTCTCCCCTTTACTCAACTCATTGATTTGAGTAGTGATAAGGGATTCTTCATATGCAGACTGAGTTAAATGGGGAAAAGGGGAAGTGTCCTCAATGCAGTGAATCTTGGGGTCAAGCTCATCTAACTCCTCTCCTTCCTCATGAGCAACTAGGTTATTTTGGAGAGGGGTTTGAATCCTCTAATCATCTCTGTCTTTTCCCCTTTGTTCCCTTGGAAAATCCGGTGGCACATTGTTACTAGGCCTCTTGAAGCCTATCTTATCAATATTTTGGGGATTTCTGTACATGTACTTCCCTTCTAACTCCCACCTTTCCATTTTATCTAAAAGAAAATTTAGCACCTTAGTTACCTCATCCATATGAAGGGGATGGGGAGAGGAATTGGATGGGGAGGCTTTAGGTATTTTCCTAGATATGTCTCTATCATCCTTATTCCTGAGTCGGTCAACAACCAATATGTTAGATTCTACTTCCATGGCTACGTCCTGCATGTGATATAGAGTGGTGGCTCTCCTTTCCCTCAACAAGAGGTAGAAATCAGGATCAATGGCACTGACATAAGTGATTTTTGTAGAGGCTTCTAAGGGCTTTATCTCAGCGGGGATCTTATTGTACATTTTATTAAATCTTTTAGAGAAGTCAGAGACAGACTCTCCTTCTTTTCTCTTCAAAGACCCAAACTATGTCATGTAATACATGAAGTCTTTTTTGTCTCCTCACTATCTCAAGAAGGCATTATCCAAAGCCTCAAACCCATCAATAGATCCAGGAGGCAGGGCCCTGAACCATTTTCTAGCTTCACCCTCAAGGCTATGGAAAAAAATCCTCATCCATACATCTGCATGCATGATAACATGATCATTTGTAAAACTATAAAAGGCTTCAAGGTGTTCTTTAGTAGTTATGTCCCCCTCGCTTGTAAACTTGGGCAGCTGCTTGAGGTAGCCATTTGCTGGAAGGGCATTGAGAGGCTAAGGTAGCAGAAGGGGAGCATACCTAGCAGCTTTTATAGCCTCCATCCTAGTCATGGGAGGATTTTCTCTTGCCATAGGGATATTAGATGGAGGAGAACTCGGGGGAGAAGGAGTTTGAATAGGGGATACTGGAAATGAGCTTCTCGGTGGAAAGGGAAACAATGGGGGATTCAGAGAGAAGGCTAAGGGGCTTGAGTCAAAAGACACTTCTCTCTGTGCAGTAGCAGCAGCGGTAACAAAAGAAGGGGTGGTAAAGTTAGGAGTGGGTAAATAGTCTATGGTCTTGGGTCTACGGCAAGGTACAACTTCAAGAGAGAGGGGAGTGACAAGTATTTCTCCCTCCAATCCTAGACTGGGAGGGGAAAACTCAGCAGGAACACTTCTAAAATTCAGGAGACGAGAAACTTTAGAAACAGGTCTGCTAGGAAGCTGAGAAGAAGAAAATGGAGTTTCTATAGAAGGAGATGGAGAATTACCTGGTTCAACAGTGGAAGTTCCTCCTTCGAAGGCCTTTCCTCTTCTGCTAATTACCTTCGGATCAACTTCAGGCGTAGCTAGTGGCAGCTATGGATGGGACCGCGTGTGTCTACCTCTAGAAGCCACAACTAAAATAGCAGGTTTTCCACAGTGGAGTCATCACAATGGATTCGCGAGGTGCATAGGAGCAATCTTCGAGGGCTCTGATGCCTGATGCACCTTCAGAATCAGAGGCTCAATGTCATTGAATACCAGGGAAAATTTTCAACTTCGTCCCCAACAACCATGCTAGAAATGTTGGCGACAGAAATCACTCCTGGATTGAAGCAGGAGCAGAGCACGACACCCATCAGTTTATGTCATGATTTGTTTATGAAGGGTGATCAAATGGAAGGAAACTTGGAATAGTATTTTTCTAAATCCAAAACTAGGCTGGACATGCACAAGCAGGTGAGGTCTTATTTAAACTTCAGACAGTAGGTTGTAGTAAAGGTGATAAGGGGGAAGACTTTAATCAGGAAAAGCAAAGGTCTATTATAAACATCTGGTTTCTAACAGCCTGTAGAAAGAAAACTTGAACGCAAGAGCTTCTTACATTCAAATGAAGAAAAAATGGAGAATACAATAGTGTTATAATAAATCCTTTATCGTAACACAGTCGCAATGATTCACATGAATTAGTCAATCATGAACTCCCTCGGTATGAGATGAAAACCAGATGGGATGAGAAAGTTGTTTGGCATTAAACAAGAAATCTCACTTACAGATCCATAACTAGGAAACTATAACGTCTATTAAAACATTACATTCGGGAGCATAGCTCAACCATCGATAGATACAAAAATGGAAAAACTGCCTACATATACTTTTAACTGACTATGGCACTGAAAGTGCGATCACATCGTGATTTCAATGCTTGACGTTAAGAAGCTTCTCTATCAGGTGGTGCATGCATACATTGGGCAGACTGCCCATGCAATCGTCTGTCAGACACGATCTTTGTCAGGCTAAACTGACAGTCTACTTCTGTGTATGCTTCTTTCTGACCTTCTATTTAAGGAAGGGGACGATGTCTCACCCACCTTCCTTATTTTCATTAATTGATTCATCAAGATCTGAGAGGCCCTGGTCAACTCTGCACTCGGACAATGTGGCAGTATTCCTTTGATTGATGTTCCTTTCCTGGACTACTACAAAGAGACCCAGTGGGCGAATGTGGATGAGAATCTGGCGAGGAGGATGAGGCGGTGTTGTGACACTAAATGAGAAATTCCATGGGGTATGGAAAGGCCATAGGTGGTAGTGGTAAGGAGTTCGGGGTACAGGTGGAGGTGATTGGGAGAGAGAGAGAGTGAGAGAGACACATGGTAGAAGGTGAGAGGATGATGAGATGAGGAGGGGCCATGTGGACAGTGATAGAGGAGTTGTGGCACTGAATGACAAGGCAAAGTGCCATGCGAAAATGACAAGGAGGTTGTGATGCGATAGGTTGGGGAGTGAGGACATGAAACAGGTGGAAGTGGCATGGAGGAAGAGAGAGGAACACCTGGTAGGAGGTGACAAGGGGAAAAGATAGGCCAGGATGGCGCTAAGTGGAAGACAGGTGGTGGAAGGAGGAGATGCCACAATAGCAGAGGGGCCTGCACTGAAAACTGCCTCATTCTAGACCCCTTCCCCCATTAAAGGTAGGATGGCGAGGGAGCTCTGGAATACAACCGTGACTGTAGATCTGGGCTCCCCGATCTAGGTCATTGAAACCTATGCACTTAATAGGACCAATTCTGGACCCCCCCTGGTGTTAAAGGCAGAAAAGAAGGGGGGGGTCCGGAATTGGATGTAGGCCATAGATCGGAGCACCTTAATCTTAGCCACCCAAACTTGCAATTCCAGACCCCCCCCTCCCGCTTTAAAGATAGAATGGTGAGGGGGCCTCGAAATCCAATCTTGACTGTAGATCTGTGCGCGCAAATCCTGGCCTCCCAGATCTGCCCGCTCCTTAGCGAAACGCGCATTTTCACCTCGAACTTAGGGTAAGTGGGTTTTTACCCCACTTATTTGCATCTTTCCACCAAAAGGAGTCGCCTATTAGGAAAAGACCCCCTTTACATATTTAGGTACTAACATAAGGGATGTCCTCTATATGAAATACAGTTGTTGGAATCTGTTGATGATGACAAACCAAACCTAGAGGACCACCCCATATTAAGATAGTATAAAGACATGTTTATAGAAGAGGTACTGGGTCTACCTCCAAAAAGATACATTGATTTCTCCATAGAACTTGCACCAGAAGAAGTTCCAGTGTCTAGAACGCCCTATAGGATGAGTACACTATAGCTAGTTGAGCTCAAGTTACAACTAATACATCCGACCCAATGTGTCTCCATGGGGAGAACCCATCTTATTTGTGAAAAATAAATATGGCACACTCCAACTGTGCATAGACTATATACAACTCAATAAGCCAACCATAAAGAACAAATATCCCTTACCAAGAATCGATGACCTATTTGACCAATTAAGGGGTGCTTCCATTTTCTCAAATATTGAATTATGGTCTGCATACCTTCAAGTCTGAATCAAGGATGAATCCACCCAAAAAACAACTTTCAGGACAAGGTATGGTCACTATGAATTTGTGGTGGTACCATTTGGACTAACTAATGCCCCCGCCACTTTTATGTGCATGATGAATAATGTACTCAGCAAATTCCTAGATAGATTTTTATTGGTTTTAATTGATTATATCCTAATCTACTCCAAGAATAGAGAGGAGCATGAAGAACATCTTAACTTAGTGCTTCAAGTACTAAGAGAGAATCAACTCTACGCTAAGTTTAGCAAGTGTGACTTTTTCCATAAGTAAGTACATTACTTAGGCCATGTTATTTCTAAAGAAGTAGTGGTAGTAGACCTTGACAAGATAATATCTATCATGGAATGGCCTACCCCAAAGGATGTATATGATATTAGGTCCTTTATGGCTTAGAAAGATACTATAGAAGGTTCATAAAAGGATTTTCCAAGATTGGTTGTCCAATCACTTCCCTTCAGAAAAACAGGGTTAAATTCACTTGGACATCAGAATGTGAAGAAAGATTTCAAGAACTAAAATACCTTCTAACCCATGCACCTGTGTTGAAGATTGCAGAACCTGATGATGACTTAATCATGTGTATAGATTCCTGTAAGGAGGGACTCGGAGGATTCCTTATGAAATAAGGGAGTATAATTTGCTACGAATCCAGAAAATTGAATGAGCATGAAATCAATTACGTGACCCATGATCTAGAGTTGGATTCCATAGTGTATGATTTAAAAATGTGGAGGCATTACCTCCTGGGTAGGAGATTTGTACTTATGACATACCATTGTGGGTTGAGGCACCTGTTTGATCAACCGAAACTCAATTCTAGACAAGCTAGGTGGATGGCTCTCCTTAGTGAGTTTGATTTAGAAATCAAACACATCAAAGGAAAGGAAAACAGGGTGGACGATGCCCTTAGCAGAAGTGTGAAAATGATTCACCTGGAAGCGGTAAGCACTTGTGAAATGGATGTCAGGGAGAGAGTCAGGAATGCACAAGAAACAGTTGCATTTTTCAAGANGCTAAGTTTAGCAAGTGTGACTTTTTCCATAAGTAAGTACATTACTTAGGCCATGTTATTTCTAAAGAAGTAGTGGTAGTAGACCTTGACAAGATAATATCTATCATGGAATGGCCTACCCCAAAGGATGTATATGATATTAGGTCCTTTATGGCTTAGAAAGATACTATAGAAGGTTCATAAAAGGATTTTCCAAGATTGGTTGTCCAATCACTTCCCTTCAGAAAAACAGGGTTAAATTCACTTGGACATCAGAATGTGAAGAAAGATTTCAAGAACTAAAATACCTTCTAACCCATGCACCTGTGTTGAAGATTGCAGAACCTGATGATGACTTAATCATGTGTATAGATTCCTGTAAGGAGGGACTCGGAGGATTCCTTATGAAATAAGGGAGTATAATTTGCTACGAATCCAGAAAATTGAATGAGCATGAAATCAATTACGTGACCCATGATCTAGAGTTGGATTCCATAGTGTATGATTTAAAAATGTGGAGGCATTACCTCCTGGGTAGGAGATTTGTACTTATGACATACCATTGTGGGTTGAGGCACCTGTTTGATCAACCGAAACTCAATTCTAGACAAGCTAGGTGGATGGCTCTCCTTAGTGAGTTTGATTTAGAAATCAAACACATCAAAGGAAAGGAAAACAGGGTGGACGATGCCCTTAGCAGAAGTGTGAAAATGATTCACCTGGAAGCGGTAAGCACTTGTGAAATGGATGTCAGGGAGAGAGTCAGGAATGCACAAGAAACAGTTGCATTTTTCAAGATCATGACGTCATACCTGAAGCAAGAGACCACATGGCTAAGATATGAAGGCTATCAGATGCTTGATGAAGGCCTGTTGACCTATAGAAACAAATTGTATATTCTAAGTTGTGACGACTTGAAGAGGTTCATAATGGATTAAATACATAAGAGACCATATACTAGTCATCCAGGTTATCAGAAAATGATCATGACTACTAGGAAGCAATTCTATTGGCCTGGATTGAAAAAGGACATAGCTGACTATATGGCTAAGTGTCTAGAATGCCAGCAAGTTAAGGAAAAAATGGCACCCAGCAGGGTTGTTACAACCTTTACCAATTCCAAAATGGAAATGGGAAACCATATCCATGGATTTCATCACTAGATTACGAAAATCAGCCAAGAAGAATGATGCCATAATGGTAGTGGTGGACAAATTCAGCAAGTTTGCTCACTTCATTCCTGTCAAATCAACTTGCAAGGAAATATATATTGCCAACATATTCATGAAGAAGATATTCAGAGTGCATGGCATGCCTAGGGAGATTGTATCTGACAGAGACGCAAAATTTACTTCAAGCTTTTGGAAATCCTTAATGGTTGGTTTTGAGACTAAATTGTTGTTTAGAACCACCTATCACCCTCAAACAGATGGAAAAACAGAAAGAGTGAACCAAATATTAGAAGACATGTTAAGGATGCATGTAATGCATCATCCTAAGAAGTGGGAAGACTACCTACCATTGGTATAATTTTCTTACAACAGCGGTTATCAAGGCTCATTGAAGATTATCCCTTTTGAAGCCTTCTATGGTAGACAGTGCAAGATTCCAATCAGTTGGAGTAATCTAGTGGATAGAATTACAATTGGACCTGACATGTTGAAATAAATGGAACAACAAGTAATTTAGATTAAGCAAAATCTGAAAAATGTGCAGGATAGACAAAAGAGTTACGTCGATAGAAAGATAACTCCCAGAGAGTTCAAGACAGGAGACCATGTTTATCTCAGAATTAGACCTAGGAAGAGTTCCTTGAGAATAGGAGCTTGTGCCAAGCTGGCAACTCGGTATTGTGGACCCTTTGAAATCTTAGATAGAGTGGGACCTGTAGCCTATAATCTAGCACTCCCTCCCACAATGAAGGCACATAATGTTTTCCATGTTTCGTTATTGAAGAAATATGTACATGATTCTAATCATATAATTGATTGGTCTATGATTCAGGTGGAGCTAGAGGAAGAATTCCTGCCAGAACCTCGATGCATACTAGACAGGAAGGAAACCTCACTTAGGAACATAACCATTGCATAGGTTAAGGTGTAGTGGAAACACTTTGGCCCAGATGAGGCTACGTGGGAAATGGAGGATGCCATTAAACAAGCATATCCATTTTTATTTAATTTTGTATATACATAGCACATTGAAAGATAGAACATCGAGGATGATGTTCCTTTAAGGGGGAGGGGATTGTAACACCCATGTTTCCCCCATTTTTTAAATATAACTATATTTTCCAAGAGACTATGGAAAACTCGATATGCATGAATGTTTCATTTGATGAACCTTTGTATAAAAGGTCAATGAATGTAATTTTTGTTATTAATAGAGAATGGATAAGTGTTTCATAATTGTTGAAATGGGGGTTTACCAAGATAGACCATGGATGCTATGAAAGAGATGGTGAGGGGAACCATGCATGGTTGAGATAGCCCCCATCAAACCAGTACCTTGCTAGATTTAATTTCTCAAGACCAAAAGAGTCCTTTAATCCAGGAATGAAATACAATCAAGCTGGTAGGTGGGAATACCTCCTCAATCTTTACTGAGGGGATTGGGTAGAGTGCCCATTTGTAAGGCTTTCAGACTTGAACATTGACTAGGAATTCGGACCACATGCAATCTTGTCGATGAAGGAAAGAAAGGAAGACGTGGTGGGAAGAGGAAGACATGTGAAGAGAAGCAGAGAAGATAGACTAATCTCTCATGTTCGAGGAAGAACTGATAAATGAACATGTTATGGTCACAAGATGTGGCTAGCAGGGTGTAATGTCCCTCGGCCGAACCCAAATGTAAACATAATCCAAGTATATTAAGCTAGTGAGTTGTTTAGACATCATTTTTGCAATACACCTTTCATGGCATGGTGTGTGCATATACTGTGCAGTAAAGTGATGTAATGTGCACATTTCTAGATACTGCGCGCAGTAACTAAAGTGCGCGCAATATTAAGGTCAGCGAACCTTTATGTATATGATATGCGTTATAGGCTGGTGAGCCAGTATTATAAGCTGGAATGCTTATGTTTTGGAATTAGGCCAGAGTGCCTAGATGTTAAAGGCCAATGCGCCTATTTTGTATATGTTTCATGATTAATATAAAACACATAGTTGTGCACAGATCGACCACGATAAAAGAGAAGGGGGACTAGATTCCAACTGAATAAGGAAAGGGAGGGCCTAAAGTTAATAACAGGGCTAAGCTAGAGAGCCTAAAGCTGAAAAGAAATATTATATTAATATTTCTTAAAAACATAAAGTACGGATAATTAATTTATCCTAAGTCCTAAAGTAGGGGACAAGTGTATCAGAGAAGCTTCCAACATGACAAGTGTCAAGTTGGAAACATGCATACTTATTTCCGAGACTTGGTTCCTTTGGGGGGATGGGCCATTGTGGGAGGGATAATTGCAGATAACCTTACCATTTTTCCTGTAACCAGATAACCAGTATCCGTGATACATTCTGTCAGTTCTTGAGCTACCTTGTATCTTCCGACCACCGTACCCAAACTAGATTGATAATCATTCTTATTTGTGTCCTTGTCCGCTTGAGAGTAGGATTGAAGAGGTTGGTTGTCAAGCTCGTGAGAAATTCTCTGAGTGAGAGAATTGTTGAGGATCAATTTCCTGAAGGTGCTAAATTGCAGCTACAATTCTCTGAGACTTCCAGTCCGACCTGTTGTTGAAGCCCTGGAAGGGAAGTGGGGCAGCTGAAGGATTGTTGAGCAGAGAAGGGGCACACTTCCTTGGGTGGGATAGGCATGTGGGGAAGGAGAGGTTGTAGGTTGTGGTTGAGTGAACACCTGAGAGGGAGTCTTTCCAGTTGACCGTGAGCCCATAGCCTGCTTAGGAATCCCTTTCCTGGGTGGAGTCTAGTCCCAGCTCTGGGGTGACTCACTGCTGACAGTGATGAACAATGTAGTCTAAGGCTAGGAGGTTCGTGGATGGTCTGCACATAGTTGGTGACATTCTCACTAAGATAAGTACCGATTATGTGATGAATTTATATGTTGCATTGTCATTTATGTGTTATTTTATGGGTTTTATTGCTTGTGTGAGCATAAATGTCCATATGTTTAAGGGTATACCCCTGTATACGCTGCATGTCTATGTTTACTGTTAATTCAGTCTGAAATCATATATTTACATAATGCAACGGTTTGTTTATGCTTTATATGAGAAGCTTCCACTAGAGAGTTGTATGTGTATGTTTAATTGCATACAGTCAATATGTATGTATGTCTATGTGTGTATATATGTATATAAAAGAGAAAAAGTTATGTGACATAGCTCAGTTGAATACTGGGTGTGTTACAATATAATGTCAGAACTAAGTTAAGTGTTTGAGTAGTGACATTCCCCGGCCTGCTAGTGGTCAGGGGCATGCTACAATATGGTATCAGAGCGTCAGTTTTCGACATTGAGCCTGAATGGGCCAAACAAGTCGAATGGAGATGAGATTACAGTATGGTATTGATTACAATATGGTATCCAGTATATTGCGTTTATGGAAAATTGAACGACTGCGCAGAAGAATAATATGTAGGGGTGCACACGCTAAATTTAGCATTGTGCGGAGTGAACACACATAGTAAAGGTGCACATGGTGTGCGTAGTATTGTAAGGCACAATGAAGTTTGGTTGGTGTGTACACAATAGGAGTATGAGTTGTATTGATACAGAGCAGACAAAGGTGCATGCAGGCAGTGATGCACAGTAGCGGCAAAATATTTGATGGGGCATATAGATTATTGTACACAGTAAGGCATATTGAAATTTAGCATGGTGAAATGCATAGAGAGAAATGCATGTGGAATATCCGAGTGCGATGCAAAAACAGTGCGCAGTGGATATTGGTGTGCAACGTAGAAGTAGTGTGTGCAAGTTATTGGCGCAACGAAGAGGAAATGTATAGCAGATAAAGTTGCACAGATTGAATTTAATGCACATGAAATCATCTGAAAAGCCAATTAAGATGACGAGCCTGATTTTAAATGGGAAATTTACATAGTATTCAAAGAAAGAGGAACACACAATTGCATTGAAGTATTATTTAAAAAGATTTAAGTGAGTGAGATGAATTATGGGTTTTATTCAAACAGTTGAAGGTGAAATATAAGTTACTAGAAGGCACATAATATTAAAGGAAACAAGATTCGTAACACCATCAGTGGAATCCTATCATAAGTAGTACAAAATACACTTCTACGCTTATATATTCATTCAAAATCCAAAATTACAAAAGGGGATGATTCAAAATATTAGTGGCCCTATTTAAAGAGACTGTACAAGAACATGTCTACCAGCTCCAGAGCTTCCTTACCTTTGCTTTCATCTGTCCAAAAATCATTGAAATATACTCAATTGTATTTGAGGGCTCATTTCAGCTTAGCTAGATCCTCCTTTAAATAATCTAACTAGACCGGTTGATTCTCTCCAACATTCTCAGCTGCTTTAGCGACGGGTTCTTTCTTCTGTTGCTTGCTTTGTTTCTTCTTAGTAGCTAGTCTGTTGATAATCAGATATCTCATGATTGGATTCAACCTGATTTCCAATCTCGAATCAGTAATAGGTACTGTGTGAAATTTAGTCTCCAGTATCTGCGTGACTACCTCTTCCTTCATACTCGCAAGAAAATTTAGCATGTTGCCTGAATAACCAGTCTCATTGGATTTAACTGGGTCCATATACCTCAGTTTGGTGGACACTAAAATGCTTTTGCAGAAATGAGAAGTTCGAAATAGTTTGGAGACTACTCACTGATGGATAAGATGATGCTTCAATACCCAAGAGTTGGTAATTATAGAGCCTCAATCATGAATCCCTGACAGACTTGTGCACAAGTGAAATGGGTTGCCATGCTTAGGCTAATCCATTTCAAATGATTAAACTTTTTGAGTTTGTTACATGGTGGTGTTCACCTAACTCCAAATGGTTGTGATGTATGAGTGAACAAGACAGAGTGATCTGACTAACCTTCACCCGTCCCACGAATGGTGGATTTGACATATTGAAGCACATGACATTGGAGCTTATGCAAAAGTGGTTTCGGCAAACCACCTTTCGCCTGATGTATCTCTGCGTGATAATGTAGTTCTTGATAAGTTCTCAAAACTTGGGTCTTGTTTAAGAATTGTCATGGTGACAACACCAAGAAAAAATAAAGGATAATTATGATATATTTATTGAGCCGAAATAGTTCATATTTCTCGTGGATTGTTGATTTAGTTATCTTAATAAGTTTTAATGGCTGCACATTTTGCAGAATTAACAACAACTAGATCAGATCAAATCAAGTACTGAATTCATAGGAATGGAAGAGACACGGGGAAATTATAGTCAAAAAGATGAGAGCAGAGGAATGAATGTCCATTTGGACATTGAAGGAACCAACTCCAATGGACATGGAGAGGAAAGGAATGAAAACTTGAATATGGTGGAGACCATTAAAAATTTGCAAAAGGATGTCCAAAGCCATAAAGCTGATAATGAAAGGCTTATGAGATCTAAAGAGTAGCAGGATGAATCCAACATGAAGTTATTGCAAAGTTTGAACAAAATAGAAAAGAAATTGGAAAAAGAAAGTGACTCAAGAAAATATGGAAGTCACAAACCTTTGGATGAGAAAAAGAAATAAGGAAATGTTAGTAGACACCACCGTCACTCCCCCAAGCATTCCAATAAAAGAGTAGGTAGAAACACAAGTCCATCCCCTGGAAGTCAATATAAGAGGTATGGGGTGGATGAACTACGAGGAGAAATGAACAAAATCAAACCTCCTACATTTGATGGTGAGCACAAGAAGGATGAAGATGCAGAAACATGGTTGTTGGGCATGAGAAAGTATTTTCAATTACACAATTTTTCCTCTCATGCAGAGGGTAGAATTTCCATCTATCAACTCAGAGGAAAGGCATCCATGTGGTGGGATCAGCTTGTGCAGGTACAACACATTAAAGAGAAGAGCGTTACTTGGAGGGAATTTAAGAGGTATTTTGAGAAGAAATACTTGACTAAGAGGTATTATGACAAGAAAATGAAAGAGTTCTTTGAACTCAAACTTGGAAGCATGACCATAGATGAATATGAAAGAAGATTCCTAGAACTACTAAAGTACGTCTCCTTCATCAAGGATGAGACAGTTAAAATTCAAAGGTGTTTGAGTGGATTGCCAACATTCATCAGTGAAAAAATACAATATGATGATCCCAAGACATTGGAATAGACCATAAGGTGAGCTAAATGTCTATATGATAAATAGAAAGTAAGGCCAACTTTCCAAAAATATTGGGAAGAAAAAAAGAAGTTCAAGGTGGATCAGAGGAAGAAAGGATTCAAACCATCATTCTTCAGAAATAATCCATAGGGACCACCAACTTCTAAGGAGCCCAAAATGATAGAGGCAAAAGGCCAAAGGCCAAGGCAACCATCTATTCAATGTTGAGGTTGTAAAGGAGATCATAGATTCAGAGATTGTCCTCACAGATGTGAAAAATGAAGGATTGTTTATAATGTACAACAAGATGAAACAGTGGAGGACATGGGTAGAAATGTGCCAAGGATCTATGCAACCCTGGATAACAAGCAAGAAGAATATCAGTCACACATGATTGAAGTGGAAGGTATGATTAAGAACCGAACCATTGTTATTTTAATTGATTCGGGAGCTAGTCATATTTATATAGAGCCTAAGATGGTAGAAAGTTTCCAATTGCCAAGAAGCAAGCATGGAAAATATTTGTTGGTACAGTTGGCTACAGGAGCCAAAAGAAAGGTTAATGAGATGGTTAAGTCATGTCTCATGGACATGAATAGACTGAACACCAAGGCATATTTGAATATATTACCTTTAGGTTCCTATGACTGTTTAATCAGGATGCATTGGTTGGACCCACATCATGCTCTATTGGATTGTCATAACAAAGAATTCACTTGCTTGGATGAAGAAGGGAACCAAAGGAAAGTGCAGGGAATTCCCAAGGCAGTAATTGTTAGAGAAATTTCAGCATTGTAGCTAAAGAAATGTTATAGAAGAGGATGTCAAGTATTTGCAGCTCATATGGAGGAGACACCTAAAGACAAGGTGCCAAATTTGGAAGATTATGCAGTCCTGAAAGAGTTTGAAGATGTATTCAAGGAGGTACCATGACTACCCCCAAAAAGAGACCTTGAATTTTCTATAAATCT
>SNQJ01S0123557.1:36939-48400 GCA_010110895.2 Picea sitchensis
AAGAAGAGGAAGTTACAGCGGGTTTTGCTGTAGGTTGTATCCCTTCATTTGTTGGATAATAATAAAGGAAGGACCTGGCAATTTCTCTGGTGGACGTAGCCCACACTGGGCGAACCATGTAAATATGTGTCTCTCTTGTATTG
Source organism: Picea sitchensis (assembly GCA_010110895.2). Taxonomy (NCBI): domain Eukaryota; kingdom Viridiplantae; phylum Streptophyta; class Pinopsida; order Pinales; family Pinaceae; genus Picea; species Picea sitchensis. Next base: position 37,083 of record SNQJ01S0123557.1, read on the forward strand.
TGTGTCTTCTGTGTTTTTGTTTCTGCATTTGTTTTATTTTATTGCTCCGCGGTCCTGTTTTTTCTAACACGAGGTACCCAGGTGTGCAAATTTCATGTGTAACAGTCTTAGGATGGTAAGCTATACTAAAGTTCAGATTCATTCTGAATCCTTTGAACAATCCTTTCCAGAAATTTGAGGTGAATTTCAAATCTCTGTCAGACACAATCATTTTAGGAATTCTGTGCAATCGTGCTACTTCCTTCATGAAAATATCAACAACATTTGTTGCCTTGTGAGTAGTTTTTAGTGGAATAAAATGGGCAGCTTTTGTAAGCTTGTCCACCACCACCATAATCGAATCATTTAGCTTTCTTGTTCTGGGAAATCCTGTAATAAAATCCATTGTCACTACTTCCCACTTCCATTCAGGAATGGGAGAAGGTTGCAACAATCTTGTTGGGTGCCAATGCTTTGTTTTAACTTTTTGTCATTCCATACACCTAGTGATGTATTCTTCACTTTCTCTCTTCATACCTGGACAAAAGTATTGGCTCTTGAACACTGCTATGCTTTTCTGATATCCAGGGTGCCCTGCACAAGGAACATTATGCATATCATGCAAAATTATACATTTCAAGTCCTGAACATTTGGTACAAAAATTCTGTTCTTGTGCAACAGTATTCCATCTACTCCCATCTTATAACTATCCATCTTCTGTGGTGTCTTACCTTGCTGTAATTTTGCTATCAATTCTTTGTACTGCAGGTCTTTATTTGCAACCTCCAAAATTTTGATTTTAACATCAGTTTGATACATGATGATGGTTGTAGCATGAAGCTCATGCACCCTCCTACCGAGTTCATCAACCACTATATTTTCTTTCCCTTTGATATATTTTATATCAAAGTCATATTCGCTTAGAAATTCTAACCATCTGCGTTGTCTAGCATTTAGATTTGGCTGGTCAAATATATATCTCAAACCATTGTGGTCTATTCTTAGCTCAAACCTTTTCCCCATGAGGTAGTGTCTCCATTTCCTTAGGGCATGCACTATGGCTACCAACTCCAAATCATGAGTGGCATAGTTTCTTTCATGCTCCTTCAACTTCCTTGATTTATAACATATCAAAAATCTGTTTTGACTGAGGACTCCACCAAGTCCTTCATTACATGCATCTGTGCATACAATGAAATCTTCATTTGGGTCTACAATTCTTAGTATTGTAGCACTTGTCAATAATTGTTTCAAATTTTGGGAACTCCTTTCACAGTCCGACGTCCACTGAAACTTCATACCCCTTCTTTGCAAGGGAGTGACTGGGTGTGCTATCTTTGAGAATCCTCAAATGAATCTCTTGTAGTAGCCTTCAAGGCCCATGAATGATCTAACCTCTGTCACATTATTTAGTGTTGACCATTCCATAATGGATTCAATCTTCTCGGGGTCCACTGCTATCCCATCATTTGAGGTGATATGCCCCAAATAATGAATTTGTTTCTGATAAAATGAGCACTTGCTCAATTTGGCATACAACTGATACTCCCTTAATACTTGCAACACCATCCTCAAGTGATGTTCATGTTCTTCATCTGTCTTAGAGTATATAATAATGTCATCCAAAAAGACAATGACAAACTTGTCTAAATATTCTCGGAAAACACCATTCATTAAGCACATGAAAATAGTTGGTGCATTTGAAAACCCAAATGGCACCGCTGTGAACTCATAATGACCATACCTTGTCCTGAAGGTAGTTTTGTTGATATCTTCTTCCTTAAATTCTTACCTGATGGTATCCTGATCTGAGATATATCTTTGAAAATATCTTTGCATCCTTCAATTGATCGAAAATATCATCGATCCTTGGCAGAGGATACTTGTTCTTTACAGTCACTTTATTCAACTGTCTGAAATCAATGCACAACATTAACGTTCCATATTTCATTTTCACAAACAAGACTGGGGCACCCCAAGGTGACACACTTGGGTGTATATATCGCTTCTTTAGAAGTTCTTCAAGCTACATTTGCAACTCTTTCAATTCTGGTGTACTCATTGTGTAAGGATTCTTTGACACGGGAGCTGCTCCTGGTGTAAGATTTATAGAAAATTCAAGGTCTCTTTTTGGGGGTAGTCATGGTACCTCCTTGAATACATCTTCAAACTCTTTCAGGACTGCATAATCTTCCAAATTTGGCACCTTGTCTTTAGGTGTCTCCTCCATATGAGCTGCAAATACTTGACATCCTCTTCTATAACATTTCTTTAGCTACAATGCTGAAATTTCTCTAACAATTACTGCCTTGGGAATTCCCTGCACTTTCCTTTGGTTCCCTTCTTCATCCAAGCAAGTGAATTCTTTGTTATGACAATCCAATAGAGCATGATGTGGGTCCAACCAATGCATCCTGATTAAACAGTCATAGGAACCTAAAGGTAATATATTCAAATATGCCTTGGTGTTCAGTCTATTCATGTCCATGAGACATGACTTAACCATCTCATTAACCTTTCTTTTGGCTCCTGTAGCCAACTGTACCAACAAATATTTTCCATGCTTGCTTCTTGGCAATTGGAAACTTTCTACCATCTTAGGCTCTATATAAATATGACTAGCTCCCGAATCAATTAAAATAACAATGGTTCGGTTCTTAATCATACCTTCCACTTCAATCATGTGTGACTGATATTCTTCTTGCTTGTTATCCAGGGTTGCATAGATCCTTGGCACATTTCTACCCATGTCCTCCACTGTTTCATCTTGTTGTACATTATAAACAATCCTTCATTTTTCACATCTGTGAGGACAATCTCTGAATCTATGATCTCCTTTACAACCTCAACATTGAATAGATGGTTGCCTTGGCCTTTGGCCTTTTGCCTCTATCATTTTGGGCTCCTTAGAAGTTGGTGGTCCCTATGGATTATTTCTGAAGAATGATGGTTTGAATCCTTTCTTCCTCTGATCCACCTTGAACTTCTTTTTTTCTTCCCAATATTTTTGGAAAGTTGGCCTTACTTTCTATTTATCATATAGACATTTAGCTCACCTTATGGTCTATTCCAATGTCTTGGGATCATCATATTGTATTTTTTCACTGATGAATGTTGGCAATCCACTCAAACACCTTTGAATTTTAACTGTCTCATCCTTGATGAAGGAGACGTACTTTAGTAGTTCTAGGAATCTTCTTTCATATTCATCTATGGTCATGCTTCCAAGTTTGAGTTCAAAGAACTCTTTCATTTTCTTGTCATAATACCTCTTAGTCAAGTATTTCTTCTCAAAATACCTCTTAAATTCCCTCCAAGTAACGCTCTTCTCTTTAATGTGTTGTACCTGCACAAGCTGATCCCACCACATGGATGCCTTTCCTTTGAGTTGATAGATGGAAATTCTACCCTCTGCATGAGAGGAATAATTGTGTAATTGAAAATACTTTCTCATGCCCAGAAACCATGTTTCTGCATCTTCATCCTTCTTGTGCTCACCATCAAATGTAGGAGGTTTGATTTTGTTCATTTCTCCTCGTAGTTCATCCACCCCAGACCTCTTATATTGACTTCCAGGGGATGGACTTGTGTTGCTACCTACTCTTTTATTGGAATGCTTGGGGGAGTGACGATGGTGTCTACTAACATTTCTTGATTTTTTTTTCTCATCCGAAGGTTTGTGACTTCCAGATTTTCTTGAGTCACTTTCTTTTTCCAATTTCTTTTCTATTTTGTTCAAACTTTGTAATAACTTCATGTTGAAGTCATCCTGCTACTCTTTGGCTCTCATAAGCCTTTCATTATCAGCTTTATGGCTTTGGACATCCTTTTGCAAATTTTTAATGGTCTCCACCATATTCAGGTTTTCATTCCTTTCCTCTCCATGTCCATTGGAGTTGGTTCCTTCAATGTCCAAATGGACATTCATTCCTCTGCTCTCATCTTGTTGACTATAATTTCCCCGTGTCTCTTTTTTTCCTATGAATTCAGTACTTGATTTGATCTGATCTAGTTGTTGTTAATTCTACAAAATGTGCAGCCATTAAAACTTATTAAGATAACTAAATCAACAATCCACGAGAAATATGAACTATTTCGGCTCAATAAATATATCATAATTATCCTTTATGATTTCTTGGTGTTGTCACCATGACAAGTCTTAAACAAGACCCAAGTTTTGAGAACTTATCAAGAACTACATTATCACGCAGAGATACATCGGGCGAAAGGTGGTTTGCCGAAACCACTTTTGCATAAGCTCCAATGTCACGTGCTTCAATATGTCAAATCCACCATTCATGGGACGGGTGACGGTTAGTCAGATCACTCTGTCTCATTCACTCATACATCACAACCATTTGGAGTTAGGTGAACACCGCCATGTAACAAAATCAAAAAGTTTAATCATTTGAAATGGATTAGCCCGAGCATGGCAACCCATTTCACTTGTGCGCAAGTCTGTCAGGGATTCATGATTGAGGCTCTATAATTACCAACTCTTGGGTATTGAAGCATCATCTTATCCATCAGTGAGCAGTCTCCAAACTGTTTCGAACTTCTCATTTCTGCAAAATTATTTCAGTGTCCACCAAACTGAGGTATATGGACCCAGTTAAATCCAATGAGACTGGTTATTCAGGCAACATGCTAAATTTGCTTGCGAGTATGAAGGAAAAGGTAGTCGCGCAGATACTGGCGACTAAATTTCACACAGTACCTGTTACTGATTCGAGATTGGAAATCAGGCTGAATCCAATCATGAGATATCTGATTATCAATAGACTAGCTACTAAGAAGAAATGAAGCAAGCGACAGAAGAAAGAACCCATCGCTAAAGCAGCTGAGAATGTTGGAGAGAATCAACCGGTCTAGTTAGATTATTTAAAGGAGGAGCTAGCTAAGCTGAAATGAGCCCTCAAATACAATTGAGTATATTTCAGCGATTTTTGGACAGATGAAAGAAAAGGTAAGGAAGCTCTGGAGCTGGTAGACATGTTCTTGTACAGTCTCTTTAAATAGGGCCACTAATATTTTGAATCATCCCCTTTTGTAATTTTGGATTTTGAATGAATATATAAGCGTAGAAGTGTATTTTGTACTGCTTATGACAGGATTCCACCGATGGTGTTATGAATCTTGTTTCCTTTAATATTATGTGCCTTATAGTAACTTATATTTCACCTTCAACTGTTTGAATAAAACCCAGAATTCATCTCATTCGCTTAACTCATTTTAAATAATACTTCAATGCAATTGTGTATTCCTCTTTCTTTGAATACTATGTAAATTTCCCATTTAAAATCAGGCTCGTAATCTTAATTAGCTTTTCAGATGATTTCACGTGCATTAAATTCAATCTGTGCAACTTTATATGCTATACATTTCCTCTTCGTTGCGCCAATAACTTGCACGCACTACTTCTATGTTGCACACCAATATCCACTGCGCACTGTTTCTGCATCGCACTCGGATATTCCACATGCATTTCTCTCTATGCATTTCACCATGCTAAATTTCAATATGCCTTACTGTGTACAATAATCTATATGCCCCATCAAATATTTTGTCGCTACTGTGCACCACTGCCTGCGTGCACCTTTGTCTGCTCTGTAGCAATACAACTCATACTCCTACTGTGTACACAACAACCAAACTTCATTGTGCCTTACAATACTACGCACACCATGTGAACCTTTACTATGTGTGTGCACTCCGCACAATGCTAAATCTAGCGTGTGCACCCCTACATATTATTCTTCTGCGCGGTTGCTCAATTTTCCATAAACGCAATATATTGTATACCATATTGTAATCGATACCATACTGTAATCTCATCTCCATTCGACTTGTTTGGCTCATTCAGGCTCAATGTCGAAAACTGATGCTCTGATACCATATTGTAGCATGCCCCTAACCACCAGCAGGTCGGGGAATGTCACTACTCAGACACTTAACTTAGTTCCGACATTATATTGTAACACATCTAGTATTCAACTGAGCTATGTCACATAACTTTTTCTTTTTTATATACGTATATACACACACAGACATACATACATATTGACTGTATGCAATTAAACATACACATACAACTCTCTAGTGGAAGCTTCTCATATAAAGCATAAACAAACAGTTGCATTATGTAAATATATGATTTCAGACTGAATTAACAGTAAACACAGACATGCAACGTATACAGGGGTATACCCTTAAACATATGGACATTTATGCTCACACAAGCAATAAAACCCATAAAATAACACATAAATGACAATGCAACATATAAATTCATCACATAACCGGTACTTATCTTAGTGAGAATGTCATCAACTATGTGTAGACCATCCACGAACCTCCTAGCCTTAGACTACATTGTTCATCACTGTTAGCAGTGAGTCACCCGAGAGCTGGGACTAGACTCCACCCGGGAAAGGGATTCCTAAGCATGCTGTGGGTTCACAGTCAACTGGAAAGACTCCCTCTCAGGTGTTCACTCAACCACAACCTACAACCTCTCCTTCCCCACATGCCTATCCCACCCAAGGAAGTGTGCCCCTTCTCTGCTCAACAATCCTTCAGCTTCCCCACTTCCCTTCCAGGGCTTCAACAACAGGTCGGACTAGAAGTCTCAGGGCATTGTAGCTGCAATTTAGCACCTTCAGGAAATTGATCCTCAACAATTCTCTCACTCAAAGAATTTCTCACGGGCTTGACAACCAGCCTCTTCAATCCTACTCTCAAGCTGACAGGGACACCAACAAGAATAATTATCAATCTGGTCTGGGTACAGTGGTAGGAAGATACAAGGTAGCTCAAGAACTGACGGAATGTATCACGGATACTGGTTCTCTGGTTGCAGGAAAAATGGTAAGGTTATCTGCAATTATCCCTCCCACAATGGCCCATCCCCCCAAAGGAACTAAGTCTCGAAAATAAGTATGCATGTTTCCAACTTGACACTTGTCATGTTGGAAGCTTCTCTGATACACTTGTCCCCTACTTTAGGACTTAGGATAAATTAATTATCCGTACTTTATGTTTTTAAGAAATATTAATATAATATTTCTTTTCGGCTTTAGGCTCTCTAGCTTAGCCATGTTCTTAACTTTAGGCCCTCCCTTTCCCTATTCGGTTGGAATCTAGTCCCCCTTCTCTTTTATCGTGGTCGATCTGTGCGCAATGATGTGTTTTATATTAATCATGAAACATATACAAAATAGGTGCATTGGCCTTTAACATCTAGGCGCTCTGGCCTAATTCCAAAACATAAGCATTCTGGCTTACAATACTGGCTCACCAGCCTATAACGCATATCATATACATAAAGGTTTGCTGACCTTAATATTGCGCGCACTTTAGTTACTGCATGCGGTATCTAGAAATGTGCACATTACATCACTTTACTGCACAGTATATGCACGCACCATGCCATGAAAGGTGTATTGCAAAAATGATGTCTAAACAACTCACTATCTTAATATACTTGGATTATGTTTACATTTGGGTTCGGCTGAGGGACATTACACCCTGCTAGCCACATCCTGTGACCATAACATGTTCATTTCTCAGTTCTTCCTCGAACTTGAGAGATTAGTCTATCTTCTCTGATTCTCTTCACATGTCTTCCTCTTCCCACCACATCTTCCTTTCTTTCCTTCCTCGACAAGATTGCATGTGGTCCGAATTCCCAGTCAGTGTTCAAGTCTGAAAGCCCTACAAATGGGCACTCTGCCCCATCCCCTCAGTAAATCTTGAGGAGGTCTTCCCACCTACCAGCCTGATTCTAATTCATTCTTGGATTAAAGGACTCTTTTGGTCTTGAGAAATTAAATCTAGCAAGGTACTGGTTTGATGGGGGCTATCTCAACCATGCATGGTTCCCCTCACCATCTCTTTCATAGCATCCATGGTCTATCTTGGTAAACCCCCCTTTCAAAAATTATGCAACACTTATCTATTTTCTATTAATAACAAAAATTACATTCATTGACCTTTTATACAAAGGTTCATCAAATGAAACATTCACGCATATCGAGTTTTCCATAGTCTCTTGGAAAATATAGTTATATTTAAAAAATGGGGGAAACATGGGTGTTACAATCCCCTCCCCCTTAAAGGAACATCATCCTCGATGTTCTATCTTTCAATGTGCTATGTATATACAGAATTAAATAAAAATGGATATGCTTGTTTAATGGCATCCTCCATTTCCCACGTAGCCTCATCTGGGCCAAAGTGTTTCCACTACACCTTGACCTATGCAATGGTTATGTTCCTGAGTGAGGTTTCCTTCCTGTCTAGTATGCATCGAGGTTCTGGCAGGAATTCTTCCTTTGGCTCCACCTGAATAATAGACCAGTCAATTATATGATTAGAATCATGTACATATTTCTTCAATAATGAAACATGGAAAACATTATGTGCCTTCATTGTGGGAGGGAGTGCTAGATTATAGGCTACAGGTCCCACTCTATCTAAGATTTCAAAGGGTCCACAATACCGGGGTGCCAGCTTGGCACAAGCTCCTATTCTCAAGGAACTCTTCCTAGGTCTAATTCTGAGATAAACATGGTCTCCTGTCTTGAACTCTCTGGGAGTTATCTTTCTGTCGACGTAACTCTTTTGTCTATCCTGCACATTTTTCAGATTTTGCTTAATCTAAATTACTTGTTGTTCCATTTCTTTCAGCATGTCAGGTCTGATTGTAATTCTATCCACTAGATTACTCCAACTGATTGGAATCTTGCACTGTCTACCATAAAAGGCTTCAAAAAGGATAATCTTCAATGAGCCTTGATAACCGTTGTTGTAAGAAAATTCTACCAATGGTAGGTAGTCTTCCCACTTCTTAGGATGATGCATTACATGCATCCTTAACATGTCTTCTAATATATGGTTCACTCTTTCTGTTTGTCCATCTGTTTGAGGGTGATAGGTGGTTCTAAACAATAATTTAGTCTCAAAACCAACCATTAAGGATTTCCAAAAGCTTGAAGTAAATTTTTTGTCTCTGTCAGATACAATCTCCCTAGGCATGCCATGCAGTCTGAATATCTTCTTCATGAATATGTTGGCAATATATATTTCCTTGCAAGTTGATTTGACAGGAATGAAGTGAGCAAACTTGCTGAATTTGTCCACCACTACCATGATGGCATCATTCTTCTTGGCCGATTTTCGTAATCTAGTGATGAAATCCATGGATATGGTTTCCCATTTCCATTTTGGAATTGGTAGAGGTTGTAACAACCCTGCTGGGTGCCATTTTTTCCCTTAACTTGCTGGCATTCTAGACACTTAGCCATATAGTCATCTATGTCCTTTTTCAATCCAGGCCAATAGAATTGCTTCCTAGCAGTCGTGATCATTTTCTGATAACCTGGATGACTAGTATATGGTCTCTTGTGTATTTCATCCATTATGAACCTCTTCAAGTCGTCACAACTTAGAATATACAATTTGTTTTTGTAGGTCAACAGGCCTTCATCAAGCATCTGATAGACTTCATATCTTAGCCATGTGGTCTCTTGCTTCAGGTATGACGTCGCGGTCTTGAAAAATGCAACTGTTTCTTGTGCATTCCTGACTCTCTCCCTGACATCCATTTCACAAGTGCTTACCGCTTCCAGGTGAATCATTTTCACACTTCTGCTAAGGGCATCGTCCACCCTGTTTTCCTTTCCTTTGATGTGTTTGATTTCTAAATCAAACTCACTAAGGAGAGCCATCCACCTAGCTTGTCTAGAATTGAGTTTCGGTTGATCAAACAGGTGCCTCAACCCACAATGGTATGTCATAAGTACAAATCTCCTACCCAGGAGGTAATGCCTCCACATTTTTAAATCATACACTATGGAATCCAACTCTAGATCATGGGTCACGTAATTGATTTCATGCTCATTCAATTTTCTGGATTCGTAGCAAATTATACTCCCTTATTTCATAAGGAATCCTCCGAGTCCCTCCTTACAGGAATCTATACACATGATTAAGTCATCATCAGGTTCTGCAATCTTCAACACAGGTGCATGGGTTAGAAGGTATTTTAGTTCTTGAAATCTTTCTTCACATTCTGATGTCCAAGTGAATTTAACCCTGTTTTTCTGAAGGGAAGTGATTGGACAACCAATCTTGGAAAATCCTTTTATGAACCTTCTATAGTATCTTTCTAAGCCATAAAGGACCTAATATCATATACATCCTTTGGGGTAGGCCATTCCATGATAGATATTATCTTGTCAAGGTCTACTACCACTACTTCTTTAGAAATAACATGGCCTAAGTAATGTACTTACTTATGGAAAAAGTCACACTTGCTAAACTTAGCATAGAGTTGATGCTATCTTAGTACTTGAAGCACTAAGTTAAGATGTTCTTCATGCTCCTCTCTATTCTTGGAGTAGATTAGGATATCATCAATTAAAACCAATAAAAATCTATCTAGGAATTTGCTGAGTGCATTATTCATCATGCACATAAAAGTGGCGGGGGCATTAGTTAGTCCAAATGGTACCACCACAAATTCATAGTGACCATACCTTGTCCTTAAAGTTGTTTTTTGGGTGGATTCATCCTTGATTCAGACTTGAAGGTATGCAGACCTTAATTCAATATTTGAGAAAATGGAAGCACCCCTTAATTGGTCAAATAGGTCATCGATTCTTGGTAAGGGATATTTGTTCTTTATGGTTGTGTTATTGAGTTGTATATAGTCTATGCACAGTCGGAGTGTGCCATATTTATTTTTCACAAATAAGATGGGTGCTCCCCATGGAGACACATTGGGTCGGATGTATTAGTTGTAACTTGAGCTCAACTAGCTATAGTGTACTCATCCTATAGGGCGTTCTAGACACTGGAACTTCTCCTGGTGCAAGTTCTATGGAGAAATCAATGTATCTTTCTGGAGGTAGACCCAGTACCTCTTCTGTAAACATGTCTTTAAACTATCTTAATATGGGGTGGTCCTCTAGGTTTGGTTTGTCATCGTCAACAGATTCCAACAACTGTATTTCATATAGAGTACATCCCTTATGTTAGTGCCTAAATATGTAAGGGGGGTCTTTTCCTAATAGGCGACTCCTTTTGGTGGAAAGATGCAAATAAGTGGGGTAAAAACCCACTTACCCTAAGTTCGAGATGAAAATGCGCATTTCGCTAAGGTGCGGGCAGATCTGGGAGGCCAGGATTTGTGCGCACAGATCTACAGTCAAGATTGGATTTCGAGGTCCCCTCACCATTCTACCTTTAAAGCAGGAGGGGGGGTCTGGAATTCAGCGTGCAAGTTTGGGTGGTTGAGATTAAGGTGCTCCGATCTGTGGCCTACATCCAATTCCGG
>SNQJ01S0123557.1:48421-63514 GCA_010110895.2 Picea sitchensis
ATGGGGGGGGGGGTCTGGAATTGATCCTATTAAGTGTGCAGGTTTCAATGACCTAGATCGGGGAGCCCATATCTACAGTCACGGTTGTATTCCAGAGCCCCCTCACCATCCTACCTTTAACAGGGGGAGGGGTCTGGAATGAGGCAGTTTTCAGTGCGGGCCCCTCTGCTATTGTGGCATCTCCTCCTTCTGCCACCTTTCTTCCACTTAGCACCATCCTGGCCCCTCGTTTCCCCCTGTCACCTCCTGCCAAGTGTTCCTCTCTCTTCCTCCATGCCACTTCCACCTATGTCATGTCCTCACTCCCCAACCTGTCGCATCATGGCCTCCTTGTCATTTTCCCATGGCACTTTGCCTTGTCATTCGGTGCCACAAGTCCTCTATCACTGTCCATATGGCCCCTCCTCATCTCATCATCCTCTCACCTTCTACCATGTGTCTCTCTCACTCTCTCTCTCTCCCAATCACCTCCACTTGTACCCCACGCTCCTTACCACTACCACCTGTGGCCTATCCATACCCCGTGGAATTTCTCATTTAGTGTCACAACACCGCCTCATCCTCCTCACCAGATTCTCATCCACATCCACCCACTGGGTCTCTTTGTAGCAGTCCAGCAAAGGAACATTAATCAAAGGAAGACTGCCACGTTGTCCGAGTGCAGACTTGACCAGGGCCTCTCAGATCCTGATGAATCAATTAATGAAAATAAGGAAGGTGGGTGAGACATCGTCCCCTTCCTTAAATAGAAGGTCATAAAGGAGCGTACATAGAAGCAGACTGTCAGTTCAGCCTGACAAAGATCGTGTCTGACAGACGATTGCATGGGCAGTCTGCCCAATGTATGCATGCGCCACCTAATAGAGAAGCTTCTTAACGTCAAGCATTGAAATCACGATGTGATCGTACTTTCAGTGCCATAGTTAGTTAAAAGTATATGTAGGCAGTTTTGCCATTTTTGTATCTATCGATGGTTGAGCTATGCTCCCAAATGTAATGTTTTAATAGACGTTATAGTTTCCTGGTTATGGATCTGTAAGTGAGATTTCTTGTTTAATGACAAACAACTTTCTCATCCCATCTGGTTTTCATCTCATACTGAGGGAGTTCATGATTGACTAATTCAAATGAATCATTGTGACTGTGTTATGATAAAGGATTTATTATAACATTGTTGTATTCTCCATTTTTTCTTCATTTGAATGTAAGAAGATCTTGCGTTCAAGTTTTCTTTCTACAGGTTGTTAGAAACCAAATGTTTATAACAGAACTTTTCTTTTCCTCATTAAAGTCTTCCCCCTTATGACCTTTACTACAACCTACTGTCTGAAGTTTAACTAAGACCTCACCTGCCTGTGCATGTCCATCCTAGTTTTGGATTTAGAAAAATATTGTTCCAAGTTTCCTTCCATTTGATCACCCTTCATAAACAAATCATGACATAAACTGATGGGCGTTGTGCTCTGCTCCTGCTGCAATCCAGGAGTGATTTTTGTCGCCAACATTTCTAGCATGGTTGCCGGGGATGAAGTTGAAAATTTTCCCTGGTATTCAATGACATTGAGCCTCTAATTCTGAAGGTGCATCAGGCATCAGAGCCCTCGGAGATTGCTCCTATGCACCTCGCGACTCCATTGTGATGACTCCACTGTGGCGAACCTGCTATTTTAGTTGTGGCTTCCAGAGGTAGAGACATGCGGTCCCATCCATAGCTGCCACTAGCTACGCCTGAAGTTGATCCGAAGGTAATTAGCAGAAGAGGAAAGGCCTTCGAAGGAGGAACTTCCACTGTTGAACCAGGTAATTCTCCATCTCCTTCTATAGAAACTCCATTTTATTCTTCTCAGCTTCCTAGCAGACCTGTTTCTAAAGTTTCTCGTCTCCTGAATTTCATAAGTGTTCCTGCTGAGTTTTCCCCTCCTGGTCTAGGATTGGAGGGAGAAAGACTTGTCACTCCCCTCTCTCTTGAAGTTGTACCTTGGCGTAGACCCAGGACCACAGAATATTTACCCACTCCTAACTTTACCACCCCTTCTTTTGTTACCATTGCTGCTACTGCACAGAGAGAAGCATATTTTGACTCAAGCCCCTTATCCTTCTCTCTGAATCCCCCATTGTTTCCCTTTCCACCAGGAAGCTCATTTCCAGTATCCCCTGTTCAAACTCCTTCTCCCCCAAGTTCTCCTCCATCTAATATCCCTATGTCAAGAGAAAATATTCCCATGACTAGAATGGAGGCTATAAAAGCTGCTAGGTATGCTCCCCTTCTGCTACCTTAGCCTCTCAATGCCCTTCCAGTAGATGGCTACCTCAAGAAGCTGCCCAAGTTTACAAGCAAGGGGGACATAACTGCTAAAGAACACCTTGAAGCCTTTTATAGTTTTACAAATGATCATGTTATCATGCATGCAGATGTATGGATGAGGATTTTTTTCCATAGCCTTGAGGGTGAAGCTAGAAAATGGTTCAGGGCCTTGCCTCCTGGATCTATTGATGGGTTTGAGGCTTTGGATAATGCCTTCTTGAGATAGTGAGGAGACAAAAAAGACTTCATGTATTACATGACAGAGTTTGGGTCTTTGAAGAGAAAAGAAGGAGAGTCTGTCTTTGACTTCTCCAAAAGATTTAATAAAATGTACAATAAGATCCCCGCTGAGATAAAGACCTTAGAAGCCTCTACAAAAATCACTTATGCCAGTGCCTTTGATCCTGATTTCTACCTCTTGTTGAGGGAAAGGAGAGCCACCACTCTATCTCACATGCAGGATGCAGCCATGGAAGTAGAATCTAACATATTGGTTGTTGACCGACTCAGGAATAAGGATGATAGAAACATATCTAGGAAAAGACCTGAAGCCCCCCCATCCAATTCCTCTCCCCATCCCCTTCAGATGGACGAGGTAACTAAGGTGCTAAAGTCACTTTCAGATAGAATGGAAAGGTGGTAGTTAGAAGGGAAGTCCATGTACATAAATCCCCAAAATATTGATAACAGAGGCTTCAGGAGGCCTAGTAACAATGTGCCACAGGATTTTCCAAGGGAACAAAGGGAAAAAGACAGAGATGATTAGAGGATTCAAACCCCTCTCCAAAATAACCTAGTTGCTCATGAGGAAGGAGAAGAGTTAGATGAGTTTGACCCCGAGATTCACTGCATTGAGGACACTTCCCCTTTTCCCCATTTAACTCAGTCTGCATATGAAGAATCCATTATCACTACTCAAATCAATGAGTTGAGTAAAGGGGAGAAGGCCAACAACACTCCTAACAGATACCACCTCAGGTCAAAGAAGAAAGAAGGGAATTTTGACAGTCAGGATCATCCCCTCATAGCAAAAAGGCCTGCTAAGCCTGCAACGCTCACTACTAAGACAAGAAAACTCAGAATGCTTCACCAACAACCAAGGAACCTGTCTCTGAGGTAGGGGAAGATCCTAATTCTCTTTATTCCTTTAGTTTTGAGCATGAGATTCATAAGATTAGGATTCCTGTACCCCTCTCAGAACTGGTTAAAAATGAAGATTTCAAAATATCCCTCTCTAAATTGCTACAATTTGAGCCCCCCCAACTTTCCATAGACTCAATAAATCTCCAAGATGAAAAGCCAGCAGTCATCCTAGGTCCCATGGTAGAAGACATAGATGATTCATCCCCTCCCTTCTACACATCCCTGAACATACATGATAAGGTGTTGCATAATTGTCTCATGGATTCAGGAGCTTCCCACAACCTTATGCCCAAAATAGTCATGGAAGAATTGGGACTGGAAGTAACAAAGGCTTATCATGATTTGTACTCTTTTGATTCAAGGAGGGTGAAATGTCTGGAGTCATCAAAGACTTGGTGGTCTCTTTGTTTCAGTTGCCAATGAAGAGTGTGGTCATGGACATTGTAGTAGCTGATGTTCCCCCCCAAGTTCGGCATTTTGTTGTCAAGATCTTGGATTAAAAGACTTGGAGGAACATTACAGATGGATCTCACATATGCCACTATTCTAGTCTTTGGAGGAGAACAGAGGAGTCTATATAGAGAAGCCCAACTGGCTTACATTGTTAGTGATGAAGCAAACCCCACCAATCATCCTATCTTTGCACTTGACACTGATTTGGGGGCTAGTTTATTGCAGCTCACTGATACTCCTGAAGCTCCTTTTCAAATCAGAAAGCAACCCAATTTTAATCATGAGATACCCCCTCCAACCACCTATGTTTGGAAGATGTTCTTCGACGAAGCTTCTTCTAGTGCAGGCGCTGGCGCTGGAGTGGTTTTTGTGTCGCTTTGTGAGGAAACCATATCCCTGTCATACAAGTTAGAATTTGAAGTTACGAACAATGTGGAAGAATATGAAGCTCTTGTTCTAGGTTTAAGGGATGAAAAAGAAATGGGAATAGAAGTGGTGGCAGTGTTCGGGGATGCTGAGTTGATTATCCAACAAGTCAGAAATGATTATTAGGCTAAGCATCCTCGGCTCAGGAGTTACATAAATGAGGTATGGGACCTGATTGACAATTCCTTCTCATCTTTCAACATCTCTTTTATTCCAAGGGAGAAAAATGCTTTGGCCGATTCCTTAGCTGTCTCAGCTAGTCTGTTCAGAATCCCTCTGCCGCCAAAGATCAAACATGATGTTGAGATAAGATATAGGCCATATGTACTGGACAATATCAAGCATTGGAAGGCATTCGAAGATGATCTTGAAATTGAAAAAATTATTCAGTCTGTCGATGAATTTTCCACATTGCACATTGATCAGGATCCTAATCTCGAAAGTCACCATCACCCTGAGGTATTTTTAAATAAAATTGTTGATCACCATATTATTCATCTCCCTAGCAATCACATTCCGAAGGGACTAGTACCTTTAGAAAGACTATTTGATGGGAATGATGTGGCAGTAAAGGGTAGGGTTTCAGATGAAGATGTTGATACAGCGGGGTGCAATATTGGCACACAAGAGGAGCCTAAGTTTGTCATATTGTTAAGCATCCTGACCAAAGAACAAAGAGTGGAATATACTGAGTTATTAAAAGAATTCGTTGATGTGTTTGCATGGACCTATGAAGACCTCAAGACATATGACACATCTGTCATTGAACAAAAGATCCCACTGAAGGAAGAGGCGAATCCATTTAGACAGAAGTTAAGACAGATAAATCCCATGTTGTTGCCTATCATGGAGAGAGAAGTGAAGAAGTTGTTAGATGCCCAAATCATTGTCTCCTTGAGATATTCTGAGTGGGTGGCCAATTTGGTCCCGGTGAGGAAGAAAAGTGGAGAAATCAAGATCTATGTTGATTTCAGGAACCTGAACAGGAGCTCAAATAAAGACAACTACCACTTGCCCAACATGGAGCACATACTACAGAGGGTAACTGGTGCATCTAGGATATCGATGCTTGATGGTTTTTTTGGCTATAATCATATATCAGTCATGCCTGAGGACAGAGAAAAAACAACCTTCACCACTCTCTGGGGCACATTCATGTATGCCAAGATGCCTTTTGGATTAATGAACACATGAGAAACATTTTAGCGAGCCATGGACATAGCCTTCATCGGGGAGAAAGATCAGTTTGTGGTGATCTATCTGGATGACATCACAGTCTTCTCCAGGTCTGATAAAGAGCACTGTGTCACTTAAGGAAAGTTTTCTTGAAATTCCAGAAGTTTGGTCTTTCCTTAAATCCCAAGAAGTATTTGTTTTCTATGAAGGAGGGGAAGCTGTTAGGCCATATAGTATCAACAGAGGGAGTAGGAATTGATCCCAACAAAGTAGAGGCAATTCAGACCCTGTCACTTCCCATGTCTAGAAAATAAGACTAGGCTTTTTAGGGAAGATTAACTTTCTGAGGAGGTTCATCTCAAATTTGGTTGAGTTGGTGAAACTCATGACATCCATGCTCATAAAGGGAAATGAAGTGAAATGGACTATTGGGCCCAAGGAATCTTTTGTCCAAATAAAAAGGGCATTGACTGAGGCACCTGTGATGATCAGTCCTATTTATTCCAAGGATTTCCTGACTTTTTCTTTTGCTTCTTTTGATACAGTAGCAACAGTCTTATTGCAGATAAATGAGGAAGGGTGAGAGAAACCCATTTCCTTCTTCAGCAAGGCATTGAGAGATGCAGAAATCAGATATGAGATCATGGAGGAATAGGCCTATGCCTTGGTGAAATCTCTCAAAGATTTTAGAGTCTATGTCTTGCACTCAAAAGTGACTGCATACATCCCTTTAGCCTCTGTGAAAGACATCCTTATATAGACTGACATAGATGGGAGAAGAGGTAAATGGATTGCTAAGATCCTTGAGTTTGAGCTGGAAATAAAGCCCACCAAATTGGTCAAAGGGCAGGGTTTAGCCAAGCTGCTGGTTGAATCCAATTGCAAGACCTTGGGGGTTAGCTTCATCAATGCTTGCTCAGAAAATCAGCAAGCTGAGTCAACCATCCAAATCTCTCAGAGCAGCTCATCACTAGAAGAATGCACCTGGTACAGAGACATTTTGTACTTTTTGCATGAGTTGAAACCTCCTGATGGAATGGGAAAAAGAAAGGCAAGAGCGTTGAAGCTCAAGGTGGTCAGATATTGCCTTATTGACCAAGCCTTGTACTGGAAAGACCTTCTAGGGGTGTTTTTGAGGTGTCTGAACCCACAGGAAGCCCATAAAGTTATGTTTGATTTCCATAGTGGCCTTTGTGGAGGTCACCATTTCTGGAAGACCAAAGCTCACAATATTCTCAGGGCTAGGTACGACTGGCCCACTTTGTTCACTGATGTCTGCAGAGAAGTCAGAGATTGCATCAAATGCCAAAGGTTCTCAAGAAAGTAGCAGCTCAAATCTCTACCACTAAAGCCTGTAGTAGCTTCATCACCCTTTTAGCAGTGGGGGTTTGACTTCATTGGAGAAATTCATCCTCCTTCGAGTGGCCAACATAGATGGATCCTGACTGCAACAGACTATTTCACCAAGTGGATAGAAGCTGCCCCCACCAGGAGTGCTTCACACAAGGCAATTATCAGCTTCCTGGAGGATATCATAGCCAGATTTGGCTGTCCCAGTAGAATTGTCACCAATAATGTTGCTTCTTTCAAGTCTGAGCCTCTGGTTAAGTTCTGTGAGCAGTTCGAAATTTTGCTAATTCACTCCACTCCCTAATATCCTTAAGGAAATGGACTGGAAGAATCTTCCAATAAAAGCCTGATCAAACTCCTTAAAAGATTATTGGAAGACAATAAGAGGGCCTGGGATTCAAAGCTCAAATTCACTCTATGGGTCGATCGAGTGACAATGAAGAAGTCCCTGGGCACCTCACCTTTCCAACTTGTTTATGGGATAGAGGCTGTTTTTCCCACTCAGCTCACTTTACCTGTGGCGAAATTCTTTCAGGACCTTGAAGGAGAGCCAGACCATATGGTCAGAAGAATTCATCAAATGGTGGAAGTGCAACATATCAGGGAGCAGGTAATGAATAGATCTTACAATCATCATTAGAATATCAAGCAGGTCTTTGACAGGAAGGCCACAAAGAAGGAATTTGAGTTGGGTGATTTGGTGCTTAAGTGGGATGCACCCTAGAAAGATAGGGGAAAACACAACAATTTTGATGCCCTCTAGATTGGGCCCTTCAAAATCTCTGAAGTATTCTCGAACAACACTTACAGGTTGTAGGATTTGGAGGGAGAAGAAGTTTTTAATGGCCCAGTAAATGGGCATTTCCTGAAGATATGTTTTTTCTGAGCCTTAGACGACTTCTCTGTTTTTGTAAATATTGTTTTTCTGTTTATTTTTGGCTTAATAAATGACTCCATAGCCCAACAGAAGGAAGTTGGAACTGCAGAGGGAGTTCTTAGAGCATCACAAGGATGCCTCTATCCCCCATGGAGCCTAATGTTAGTGCCTAAACATGTAAGGGGGGTATTTTCCTAATAGGCAACTCCTTTTGGCAGAAAGATGCAAAGAAGTGGGGTAAAAACCCACTTACCCTAAGTTCGAGGCGTAAATGCGCATTTTGCTAAGGAGTGGGCAGATCTAGGTAGCCAAGATTTGTGCAACCAGATCTACAGTCAAGATTGGATTACAGGGCTCCCTCACCATTCTACCTTTAAAGCGGGAGGGGGGGTACGGNGGTTGGGATCAAGGAGCCCATATCTATGGTCATGGTTGTATTCCAGAGCCCCCTCGCCATCCTACCTTTAACGGGGGGAGGGGTCTGGAATGAGGTAGTTTTCAGTGCGGGCCCCTCTGCTATTGTGGCATCTCCTCCTTTCGCCACCTGTCTTCCACTTAGCGCCATCCTGGCACATCTTCTTCCCCCTGTCACCTACTGCTAGGTGTTCCTCTCTCTTCCTCCACACCACTTCCACCTGTGTCATGTCCTCACTCCCCAACCTGTTGCATCATGGCCTCCTTGTCATTTTCCATGGAACTTCACCTCGTCGTCTAGTTCCATAGCTCCTTTATCGCTATCCACATGGCCCCTCCTCATCTCATCATCCTCTCACCTTCTACCATGTGTCTCTCTCACTCTCTCTCTCTCCCAGTCACCTCCACCTATACCCTGCGCTACTTGCCACTTCCACCTATGGCCTATCCATACCCCGTGGAATTTATCATCTGGTGTCATAGCACCACCTCATCCTCCTCACCAGAGTCTCGTCCACGTCCTCCCACTGGGTCTCTTTGTAGCAGTCTAGAAAAGGAGCAAAAACCAAAGGAACACTGCCACATTGTCTAAGTGCAGAGTTTACCAAGGCCTCTCAGATCCTGATGAATCGATTAATACAAATGAGGAAGGTGGGTGAGACATCATCCCCTTCCTTAAATAGAAGGTCAGAAAGGAACATACATAGAAGAAGGCTATCAGTTCATCCTGACAAAGATCGCCTCTGACAGACGACTGCATGGGCAGTCTGCCCAACGTCTACATGCATCGCCTGACATAGAATCTCCTTAATGTCAAGCATTGAACTCATGATGTGATCGCACTTTCAGCGCCGTAGTCAGTTCCAAGTATATGTAGGCATTTTTTCCATTTTTGTATCTATCAATGGTTGAGCTATTCTCCCGACTGTAAAGTTTTAATAGACATTCTAGTTTCCTGGTTATGGATCTGTAAGTGAGATTTCTTGTTTAATGACAGACAAATTTCTCATCCCATCTGGTTTTCATCTCATACTGAGGGAGTTCATGATTGACTAATTCACATGAATCATTGCAACTGTGTTATGATAAAGGATTTATTATAGCACTGATGTATTCTCTAGTTTTTCTTCATTTGAATGTAAGAATCTCTTGTGTTGAAGTTTTCTTTCTACAAGATGTTAGAAACCAGATGTTTATAATAGACCTTTTAATTTCCTTATTAAATTCTTCCCCCTTATCACCTTTACTACAACCTATTGTCTGAAGTTTAACTAAGACCTCACCTGCCTGTGCATGTCCGGCCTAGTTTTGGATTTAGAACAATACTGTTCCGAGTTTCCTTCCATTTGATCACCCTTCATAAACAAATCGTGACACAAACTAATGGGTGTCGGGATCTGCTCCTACTGCAATCCAGGAGTGACTTCCATCGCCAACACCTTCTTGCAATACTTTTTCATTTGGAGGGTTGATATTCGTCTCACTGGGATAGGCCTTTGAATCCCTTAAAGGGTTATTTTTCTCCCTTCTTCATTTTTACATTCCAAAGTCTTATGGTAACAATCCAACTTGGTTTTATAAGTGGCTAACCATTCCATACCAACCAACAGGTCATAAGATCCTAGGGGAAGTATGTTAAGGGTCGGTTGGGTGGGAAATCCATCCATAATGAATTGGCAAGTTGGTATGACCTATGTTACTTTTCATTTGGTTCTAGTGGCTAGTTGGACCAGCCATGGCTTAAAATGTCTAACTGGTTGCAATTCACACTTATCAACAGTATGAGGGGCCACATAACTCAAATTAGAACCAGGGTCAATTAAAATAGAAACTAGATCGTTGGAAATCATACCTTCCATCTCCACCACTGAAGCTTGGTGGTCGACTTGTTTATTATCCAAGGCTACATAAACTCGTGGCATGATCCTAGCCAAATTATTGACTACGATATCTTCTTGGATAGTGTATACTCTCCTACTATTTTGTTGTCTGTGTAGACAATCCCTCAATAGATGTTCTTCTCCACAACCCCAACATTTCAAGGGTTCTTTCTTTGGGTTATAAGTCTTTCCTAGGGTTACTCCAAAAGGTTTATTTCCACTCTGGGAGGGGAAATTTTGCTGATACACACTTTTAGTAGGAAGTCTCATCCTAGAATCCTTCCCATAGTTCTTAAATCTTGAGGATTTAAACCCCTTCTTATTGAATCCCAAACTACTCTTCTTCTTCTATTCCTCGCGAGGTTCTATCTGACTCCCGAACTATTCATAACTATACCTTGCCTTCCAAATAGTGTCTTCTAAGGTATTTGGATCGTCAAACTCAATCATGTCCCGGTAGGTTTGAGGTAACCTACTAATAAATCGTTTCACTTTTACCTTTTTATCCTTTATGTAGGGTACATACCTCAACAACTCAAGGAATTTATTGACATATTCCTCTATGGTGAGTAATCCCAACCTGAGTTCATAAAACTCCTTAGTCTTCCCATCAAAGTATTTCTCTAACAGATACTTCGTCTTGAAGTGTTTCTCAAACTGTTTCCATGAAAAGTCCTTCTCATGGATTCCTTTCACATTCCTAAGGTCTTCCCACCAAATGGAAGCCTTTCCATTCAGGTTGAAGATGGCTATTCGAGCCTTCAATTTTTCAGAGTACTCATGAAATATGAAGTACTTCTTTAAACTAAGTAGCCAAGCTTATGTCTCTTCCCCTTTCCCAATATCTCCATTGAAAGAGGGTGGTTTGGATTTCTTGAACTCTTCAGGATCGTGAATTTTGGAATGATTTTGCTTCTTTCCTTTCCTTTGAGAATGCGAACTAGATTTTCTACAAGAAGATCCCTCAGAGTTGCTAGTTTCCTCTCCAGAGGACTCTCTCGATAAGTGTCTCCTACCTCCAGGTTGGACCTTCCTCCAGGTACTCCTCTTAGTGTGGCCACTTATAGGACCACATTTTCATATCTTAGGTGGGATTTGACTTCTCCTCGTATGTCATCGGTACACCTGACTGGTTGTGGGTCCATGTTGCAGCTGCCTCTGTATATCAAATAAGCTCTGCAGTAAGAATGCATTAATTTCCATTTGTTTTTATTTATCCTTTATCAACCTTTTTTTGTCAGCCTTGCAACTTTGTAATTCAGCCATGAGGATCCTTATAGTTTCAGCTAGATCCGGAGGCATTTCCACCGCCCTCCTTTCATCAGATTCTTCGTCTCTATTGTGGGAGCCATCCCCCACTTCATGGCACATCACCATCCTTTATAGTTGTAGTTTTCCCATGATTTACTGGCTTCTTGAGTGCTGACAAAACACCTACTATTATCCAACAGTCTATTGGTTTATGAACCACATAGTTCATATTTCTTAAATACAAACACAGTAGAAAGTTCATTCTTCTCTTCAGTAAACGTTTAACCAGACTCTTTAGGAAAGAGGTAAGATAGGGTGTCACCCTTAAAATTCCTTTAAATATGGTTTTTATGCTATTCGTCCATGAGCCCAAGCAGGCCAAGTGTTGTAACCAGGCTTTGATACCAATTTGTAACACACCCAACCCCTGAGTATATTTCCTAGGGATGGGGCATCAAAATTTCACTCTCCTTAACATCTCAAATTCTATGTCCAAGGTATTTATCCTCTTCTACTTACCCGTAGCATTGTAATGACTGCTACCAGGCTAAAATCCGATCTTTGGGTTGCAAGTTATGGCTTCCCAGAGTTGTTCGGGCATTCATTGGTTGAGGGCCACGTGACATCCACGTGAATCCACCTCACATGCATTTTCTCCAATTTCCTTCATCCACGGTGGAAGTCCATCCACCGTCTAATCCCACAACTAGACTCAATCTTCGTCTAACATGTAGGAGTCTAACACGTAGGCCAACAAAAAATTTGACACTTCAGCGCTAAACACCTCCTTAATTTCTATGCACAAGACCTTCTGGAGTCTCGAACTCCCAAAATCCATTAATCTTTCCACGTGGTTCTGAACTTTGGCCTTTTGGGTCTCTCTATAACACTACACCCCAAATCCTTTGGAGTCCCGAAGTCTCGGACTTTCCAAGTTCTAGTTACTTCACCAACCACTTTGGCTAGGCAGGCACTTACCAGGGATGGACATGTAGAAGGGTTTGGGGTGACACATGTCACATTCAAATAGGTATATAGGGTCTACGAGAAGAAAAAATCGGGCTGACATGTGGCACATCAATCATGGGTCCACATCACCCTGGTGACATTGAATTTCCACGTCACACCAGACTGACAGCCTTCTAACGCCTCTCAAATATCACGGATGAGGTTTGGCCATGTAGATCCATAGATCTATGAATCTTGTTACTTCAGGGATTCGACGTTCGAGATTTTTGCGATGCAAACTCCTCTTTTCTCTCGGAGTGCCCAGTCTTCGGACTAAAGGATATAGCACCACGCGTCCCCTGCATATTGATGACTAAGGGAATCTCAAAGGATCCTTAGATCCATGGTCCACATTACTTCGTGGCTCTGACATTCAGGGGTTTTATCTTTATGATCGCTCCATTCTACCAAAAAAGAACTTCGTCGGAGTCATATCGGTGTAGATCCAATGGCTGAGGGGAACCCCAAGCATTCTCGATAGGTGGATCATGCTACTTCGCGGTGGATATTTGGATCCCAGTTTAGTCGGTAATACATGTTCATCTAACCACTAAGGTAACCACCCAATGCTGGTCAACCTTATAGGTAACCGTGACTCTCGGTCACCTTTGACCGGTATGCGACTATTAGGGCCAACAATACTCCGAAGTCCCAGATTTCTGGAGCTTTTAAGCTAGAAGAATTTAGCTCTGTTAGGATTAGCATAGGGTTCTTAGATCTTGGTCACATGGGTCCTTCTAACTCTCATGAGT
Source organism: Picea sitchensis (assembly GCA_010110895.2). NCBI lineage: Eukaryota > Viridiplantae > Streptophyta > Pinopsida > Pinales > Pinaceae > Picea > Picea sitchensis. The sequence continues at coordinate 61,457 of SNQJ01S0123557.1, forward strand.
TAAGCACAAATTCCTCATCGTGAACTTGCTAAGGTCTTGAGCATGATATCCCGGTCGCACAGCAAGGAGTTTGAAGAAAATACCCTCTTCAGCTGGATAGGGCCAGAAGGATGCAATACTTTATATCTCGATCGTCCTACAGGTTTGCATCCCACAACACCACAAAGGATAAGTTGGGGAATTTAGATGCTCAATCAGAAGCATAGGTTCACAAGAAGATAAATGCATACACATAGCTTGATCATTCAATACAAAAACCATTCTTAGATGTATAAATACATGCATTCATCCATTAATCCAATTCAATGCATAAAGTATGAAAATACTTATCTTAATTAGATAACGTGATGTGACTGCTGAAAGGGGTGCCTGTTTCCACCCAACCATAGTCTCATCCACTCCTAACAGATTTACCCATTGGCCACCCCCGAGCTAGACCATGATGCTCTGAGAGAGATTTATTTCTTCCATCTCAACAACAGTCAGGGACATAGGTTACTCTCCTCCTCCCACATGATCTTGGCAACGGGTTCTCTCTATACCAAGCAAGGAGGCCTGCCTGAGTACTTCCTCAGTGACTCAGCACCCTCATTTATCAGCTTGTTTCATAACCCTGCTAGCCACATCCTGCGACCATAACATGTTCATTTCTGAGTTCTTCCTCAAACTTGAGAGCTTATTCTCTCTTCTTTTCTTCTCTTCACATGCCTTACTCTACCCACCATGTCTTCCTTTCTTTCCTTCCTCAACAAGATTGTGTGTGGCCCAAATTCCCAGTCTGTGGTCAGGTCTGAAAGCCTTATAGATGGGCGCTCTACCCCATGCCCTCATTAACTCTTGAGGAGGTCTTCCCACCTACCAACCTGACTGTAGTTCATTTCTGGGTCAAAGGACTATTCTAGTCTTGAGCAATTAAATCCAACAAGGTACTGGTTTGGTGGGGGTTATCTCAACCATTCATGGTTCCCCTCACCATATCTTTCATAACATATGTGGTCTATCTTGGAAAACACCCCTTTCAATAGTTATGAAACACTTATCAATTTTCTATTAATAACATAAATTACATTCATTGACCTTTTATACAAAGGTTCATGAAATCAAACATTCACACATATCGAGTTGTCCATAGTCTCTTATCCAATATAGTTATATTTAAAAAATGGGGAAAATAGGGGTTTTACATTTGCTTGTTTTCCAAAAATTTGTCAAAGTAAAAATACTTTCTTCAACATAAAAAATAACATTAACCATCATCAAAAACCATATTTACTGTGAGATGCATTTCTCCTCTATTCATTGTTGTCCATATTTACTGTGAGATGCATCTCTTTCAACCATCATTGGCAAGTGGTTCTGGTCACATTGGTACATGAGGAGGGACTACGATACTGGAAAAAGTTTTGATGTGCTTGGAAGGGAGGTATCTAAGGTCAGGATTGGAGGATCCCTTGGCCTACTAGGTTGAAGAACCCAGCTTGGAAAAGATGGATCAATTCCTAGGGATCAACATCAAAATGTATGGAAAACTAAGGTCTTCTATGACCCCTCTTCCAATTTCCTCTGCCTCTATTTCCTCTTCCATTACTTCCTCTATTGAAGAAGCTCATCCTGAAGCAATGTTCCAATTAGTTATGAAAACTCTCAACAATCCATGCATCAATACCTTACCAAAATAAAAACAAAGGTTGGCTCTATCATTCACAACAAAAGCATACACAATCCATCCATTCATCAAATTCTCAAATAAATAATTAATTGATATTGAACATGGAATACTAGGGTTATTGGGGAGACGAGGAGCTTATAATGAATGAAAAGTGGTAGCATGGACTATAACAACCAGCAGATACTTTTCAAGAAAACACAAATGCAATTTCCATATAAAACAATATCTCCACTTCCAAATTTCAAACGCCAGTCATTTCCTTGTCCTCTTTATTATTTCCTTTAAAATGCAATTCGTAAATCAGAAAAGGGAAGTAAAAATGAATTTGGGAAGATGGTGGGCTTGTAAGGAGCAAAAAGTGGTATAATGAACAAGGAATGAGATGGACA
>SNQJ01S0123557.1:63524-73941 GCA_010110895.2 Picea sitchensis
CAATGGAACAACTTTTTGAAGAAGAAGATGAAAAAGAAGAAGAAGAGGAAGATGAAGATGAAGAGAATCTGATAGAAGTAGAAGAGTGATTTCAACAAGTATCTCCAAAGACACCTAGCAAACAAGTGCAGAAGAATCATCCTTCAGATCAGATTATTGGAAACAAAAGATGCAGGAGTTGAGACTAGAAGAAAAATCCGTTCACCAGAACAAACACACCTAACGCTCTTATCTACAATTGAACCAAACTATTTTGAAGAATCCAGCAAGGACGAATTTTGGAAAAGGGCCATGGATGAAGAATTGGATCAAATAGAGAAAAATGACACTTGGGAATTCGCTCTGTTAGCACCAATTCTTGCAAGGTGTTGCTTCTCTCTGATTTCAAACCCTTGGTGTAAATGCGTAGAAATGGGGTTTAAAAACCCATCAAATGATTTTTATTCAAACGCCACAGTCATGAGCGTCGAGCCCAACGCACAGAAGAAGTCCATTTCAGGCTTAAAATCAAGCGAGCGGGCATGTTATTTTCAACAGCGAGGATCCACAGATGGAGCAGATCAACAATCATCGGGTAAGCTTGAGTCACGGAATTGCACGAGGTTTAGTGCATGGGCTCATCTCTTATGGCCAAAGTCGTGAAGTGATTAGCCATTTCGCTATTTTAGCTACTCGGACTTCAAAAGATACGAGGTCTCTCTTCCACTGCATCGGGAATACCCAAAACCCGAAGCGCGAAAATCCATTTCGGCATTCCGGCTACTGGGATTTGAAGAGACAAGGGAGATGCTCTTCCACTGCATCGGGAATCCCTGAAACCCAAAATGCAAAAAGCCATTTCAACATTTCGGCTACCGGGACTTCAAAGGACAAGGGAGCCGCTCTTCCACTGCATCGGGAATCCCCGAAACCTGAAACGCAAAATGAAAAAGCGCCCGGGAGCCATTTCGACTACCGAGACTTCAAAGGACTAAGGGGTCACTCCTCCATTGCATTGAGAATCCCCGAAACCCGAAACGCAAAAAGCCATTTCGGCATTCTGGCTACCAGGAGGTCAGGAGACAAGGGAGCCACTCTTCCACTGCATCCAGAATCCCCAAAACCCAAAATGTGAAAATCCATTTCGGCATTTTGGCTACCGAGACTTCAAAGGACAAGGGAGCCTCTCTTCCACTGCATCAGGAATCCCCAAAACCTGAAACGCGATATGAAAAAGTGACCAAGAGCCATTTAAACATTTCGTCTATTGGGACTTCAAAGGAAAAAGGGGTCACTCCTTTATGTTTTCATTCTTGGCCACCCTCCATGGAAAAAGCAGTTAATGAATACTGAGCAGGTGCTTGAGACCTCAGCTCAAGCCATGAATGCAGGGCATGGAGATTCTGGCAGGCAGTCTGCCCTATATTGTCCTGTGTGTAGGTTTTTCTTAAAGAGCCATGTCGATCTGATGCCCTTGACTGATCAAAAGAACCTTCACATGCTAAGTTAAACTTTAATGTCTCATCTACCCTCTTGCTGCCAAGAGAGGGAATTTCTCTGAGTATATATACTCAGTTTTTGTATTTTTGTAGGGATGGATGGTAGAGCAGAGCTCCCTACTGTAATGTTTTAATGAAGCACTGGTTTTCTTGGCTATGTATATGTATATGAAACTTCCTTATTTAATGTAAGGCATCTCTCTTTTTCATCTTGTTTCGATCTCATACTGAAAGAGTTCATGACTGAATGATTCACATGAATCGTCGTGACTGTGTTATGATAAAGGATTTATTATAGCGTTGTTATGTTCTTTTAGTGTTTTGTCTTTTGAATACAAGAGGTTCTTGTGTTCAAAGTTTTCTTCTATAGGTTGTTGGAAGCCCGATGCCTACAGCAGCCCTTCACAATCCCTTATAGAAGTCTTCCTCCTATTCACCCTTATTACAACTTACTGCTTGAAATTGAATCAAGGCCTCATCTGCTTTTGCATGCCCGGCCTAGTTTCTGAGTTAGAACGATATTGTTCCGAGTTTACTTCAATCCATCACCTTTATCAACAAATCGTGACGTTTAAACTGATGGGCATAAAGCTTACTTCTATCACAGTCGAGGAGTGACTTTTGATGCCAACATTTCTGGTGCCGCTGCCGGGGACGAAGTTGAAAATTTTCCCTGGGATTGAACGACATCGAGCCTCTGATTCTGAAGTGCATCAGGCATCAGAGCCCTACGAGATTGCTACTATTCACCTAGAGAATCCATTTTGATGAATCCACTGTGGCGAACCTGCTGTTTTAGTTGTGGCTTCCATAGGTAGACACACTTGGTCCCATCCACAGCTACCTCTAGCTACACATGAAGATGATCCGGAGGTGATTTCGAGAAAAGGAAAGGCCTCTAAAGGAGAAACTTCCACTGTTGAACTAGGTAATTTTCCATCTCCTTCTGTAGGAACTCCATTTTTTTCTTCTCAGCTTCCTAGCAAACCTTTTTCTGAAGTTTCCCGTTTCCTGAATTTCGGGAGTGTTCCTGTTGAGTTCTCCCCTTCTGGTTTGGGATTGGAGGGAGAAATCCTTGTCACCCCCCTCTCCCTTGAAGTTGTACCTTGGCGTAGACCTAGGACCGTAGAATATTTCCCCACCCCCATCTTTACCACCCATCCTCTTATTACTGTTTTTGCTACTGCACAGAGAGAAGCATTTGCTGACTCAAGCCCCTTAGCCTTCTCTCTAAATCCCCCATTGTTTCCCCATCCACCTGTAAGCTCATTTCTAGTATCCCCTGTTCGAGCTCCTTCTCCTCTGAGTTCTCCTCCACCTAATATTCCTATGGTAGGAGAAAATGCCCCCATGACTAGAATGAAGGCTATAATAGCTGCTAGGTATTCTCCCCTTTTATTACCTCAGCCTCTCAATGCCCTTCTGGTAGATGGCTACCTTAAGCAGCTACCCAAGTTTATAGGTGAAGGGGACATAGTTGTAGAAGAACACCTTGAAGCCTTTTACAGTTTTACAGATGATCATGTTATCATGCATGCAGATGTATGGATGAGGATTTTTGTCCATAGCCTTGAAGGCGAGGCTAGAAAGTGGTTTAGGGTCCTGCCTCTTGGATCTATTGATGGGATTGAGGCTTTGGATAATGCCTTATTGAGACAGTGGGGAGACAAAAAAGACTTCATGTATTACATGACAGAGTTTGGGTCTTTGAAGAGAAAGGAAGGAGAATCTGTCTCTGACTTCTCCAAGAGATTCAATAAAATGTACAATAAGATCCCCGCTGAAATAAATCCCTCAGAAGCCTCTGCTAAGATCACTTATGCTAGCTCTTTTGATCCCAATTTATGCCCTCTGTTGAGGGAAAGGAGAGCCACTACTCTGGCTCACATGCAGGATGCAGCCGTGGAAGTATAATCTAACATATTGGTTTTCGACCGACTCAGGAATAAGGCTGATAGATACATATCCAGGAAGGGACCTAAAGCCTCCCCATCCAATTATTCTCCCCTTCCCCTAGAGATGGGCGAGGTAACTAAAGTGCTAAAGTCTCTTTCAGCTAGAATGGAAAGGTGGGAGTTGGAAGGGAAGCCCACATACAGAAATCCCCAAAATACTGATAACAGAGGCTTGAGGAGGCCTAGCAACAATGTGCCACAGGCTTTTCCAAGGTAACAAAGGAGCAAACATAGAGATGAGAAGAGGATTCAAACCCCTCTCCAAAATAACCTAGTTTCTCATGAGGAAGGAGAGGAGATAGATGAGCTCGACCCTGAAATTCACTGTATTGAAGACACCTTCCCTTTTCCCCATTTGACTCAATCTATATATGAAGAATCCCTTATGAATAGTCAAGTCAATGAGTTGGGTAAAGGGGAAAAGGCCAAAAACACTCCTAACATATATCATCTCAGGTCAAATAAGAAAGAAGGAAATTTTGATAGCCATGATCAGCCTCTCATAGCGAAAAAACCTGCGAAGCCTGTAACAATCAATACTAAAGAGAAGAAAACTCAAAATACTTTGCCAACAGCCAAAGAACCTGTCTCTGAGGTAAGGGAAGCTCCTAAGACTTTTCCCTCCTTCAGTTTTGAGCATGAAATTCAAAATATTAGAATGCCCATACCCCTCTCAGAGCTAGTTAAAAATGAAGATTTCAAAAGGTCCCTCTCCAAGCTGCTACAATCTGAGTTCCCCCCAGCCTTCTACAGACTTAGCAAATCTTCAAGATGAGAAGCCAGCAGACATCCTAGGTCCCATGGTAGAAGACAGAGATGATTCATCCTCTCCCTTCTACATGTCCCTGAACATACATGATGAGGTGTTGCATAATTGCCTCGTGGATTCAGGAGCTTCCCACAACCTTATGCCCAAAATCGTCATGGAAGAATTGGGACTGGAAGTGACAAAGGCTTACCAATATTTGTATTATTTTGATTCAAGGAGGGTGCAATGCCTTGGATTCATCAAAGACTTGGTGTTATCTTTATTTCAACTGCCAATGAAGAGTGTGGTCATGGAAATTACAGTAGTTGATGTTCCCCCCAAGTTCGACATGTTGTTGTCAAGATCTTGGATTAAAAAACTTGGAGGAACATTACAGATGGATCTCACGTATGCCACCATTCTAGTCTTTGGAGGGGAACACAGGAGGTTGTACAGAGAAGCTCAGTTGGCCTACATTGTCAATGACGAAGCAGACCCCACTAATCACCCCATCTTTGCACTTGACACTGGTTTGGGGTCTAGTTTATTGCAGATCACTGAGACTCCTGAAGCCCCTTTTCAAATCAGAAAGAAACCCATATTTAATCACGAGATACCTCCTCCAACCACCCATGTTTCGAAAATGTTCTTCGATGGAGCTTCTTCTAGTGAAGGCACTGGCGCTGGAGTGGTTCTTGTGTCCCCTTTCCAGGAAACCATACCCCTATCATACAAGATAGAATTTGAAGCTACCAATAATCTGGTAGAATATGAATCTCTTGTTCTGGGTATGAGGGATGCAAAAGAAATGGGAATTAAGGAGGTAGCAGTGTTCAAAGATACTAAGTTGATAATCCAACAAGTCACAAATGGTTATCGGGTTGCATCCTTGACTCAGGAGTTGCAAAAATGAAGTGTGAGACCTGATTGATAATTTCTTCTCAGCTTCCAACATTTCTTTTATTCCAGGAAAGGAAAATACTTTGGCCAATTCCTTAGCTGTCTCAGCTAGTCTGTTCAAGATCCCTCTGCCACCTAAGATCAAATATGAGGTCGAGATAAGATATAGGCCATCTATTCTAGACAATATCAAGCATTGGAAGGTATTCAAAGACGATCTTGAAATAGAAAATTTTCTTCAGTCCATCGATGAATTTTCTGCATTGCACATTGATCAAGATCCCGATCTTGAAAGTCACCCTCACCTTGAGGTATTTTTAAATAAAATTTCTAATCACCATATTATTCATCTGCCTAGCAATCACATTCTGAAGGGACTAGTCCCTTTAGAAAGACTGTTCGATGGGAATGATGTGGCAGTAAAGGGTGGGGTTTCAAATGTAGATGATTATACAGTGGAGTGCAACATCAGCACACAGGAGGAGCCTAAGTTTGTCAAGTTGTCAAGCGGTTTGACCAAAGAACAGAGAGTCAAATATACTGAGTTATTAAGGGAATTTGCTGATGTGTTTACATGGACCTATGAAGACCTCAAGACATATGACACAGTTGTCATTGAACACAAGATCCCACTGAAGGGAGAGGCTAAGCCATTTAGGTAGAAGCTAAGATAGATAAATCCCATGTTGTTTCCTGTCATGAAGAGAGAATTGAAGAAGTTGTTAGATGCCCAAATCATTTTCCCCTTGAGATATTCTAAGTGGGTGGCCAATTTGGTCCCAGTGAGGAACAAAAATGGAGAAATCAGGCTCTGTTTTGATTTCAGAAACTTGAACAGGAGCTCAAATAAATACAACTATCCCTTTCCCAACATGGAACACATATTGCATAGGGTAACTGGTGCATCTAGGATATCCATGATTGATGGTTTTTTTGGCTATAATCAGATATCAGTCATGCTTGAGGATAGAGAAAAAACATCCTTCACCACTCCTTGGGGCACGTTCATGTATGCCAAAATGCCTTTTGGATTAATGAATGCAGGAGAAACATTTCAGGGAGCCATGGACATAGCCTTCATCAGAAAGAAAGATTAGTTTGTGGTGATCTATCTGGATGACATCACAGTCTTCTCTAGATCTGATAAAGAGCACCGATGTCACTTGAGGAAATTTTTCTTGAAGTGTTGGAGGTTTGGCCTTTCCTTAAATCCCAAGAAATATTTGTTTTCTATGAAGGAGGGGAAACTGTTAGGCCATATAGTATCAACAGAGGGAGTGAGAATTGATCCCAGCAGGGTAGAGGCAATTTAGAGCCTATAACTTCCCAAGTCTAGAAAGGAAGTTTAGGCTTTTTTAGGGAAGATTGACTTTCTGAGGAGGTTCGTCTCAAATTTTGTTGAGTTGGTGAAGCACATCACAACCATGCTCAGAAAGGGAAAAGAACTAAAATGGAATATTGAACCCAGGGATTCTTTCGTCCAAATAAAAAGGGCATTGACTGAGGCACCTATGTTGATAGTCCTGATTATTTCAAGGATTTCCTAATTTTTTCTTTTGCTTCTTTTGATACAGTAGCGGCGGTCTTATTGCAAAAAAATGAGGAAGGGAGAGAGCAACCCATTTCCTTCTTCAGTAAGGCATTAAGAGATGCAGAAATCAGGTATGAGATCATGGAGAGGCATACCTATGCTTTGGTGAAATCTCTCAAGGCTTTCAGAGTCTATGTCTTGCACTCAAGAGTGATTGCATACGTTCCTTCATCCTCTGTGAAGGACATCCTTATACATCCTGACATAGATGGGAGAAGAGGTAAATGGATTGCCAATATCCTGGATTTTGACCTAGAGATGAAGCCCACCAAGTTCGTTAAAGGGAAGGGTTTAGCCAAGCTACTAGCTGAATCCAATTGCAAGGCCTTGGGGGTTAGATTCATGAATGCTTTCTCAGGAAATCAACAAGTTGATTCGCCTAGCAAAAGCTCTCAGGGTGGCTTATCACTAGAAAAATGCACTTGGTACAGAGAAATTTTGTACTTTCTGCAAGATTTGAAGCCTCCTGATTGAATGGGAAAAAACAAGGCAAGAGCTTTAAAGCTCAAGGCAGTCAGATATTGCCTTATTGACCAAGTCTTGCACTGGAGAGATCCTCTAGGGTTTTTTTTGAGGCGTCTGAATCCACGGGAAGCCCATAAAGTTATGTTTTATTTCCACAGTGGCCTTTGTGGAGGGAACCATTTATGGAAGACCACAACCCACAAAATTCTTAGGGCTGGGTATTACTAGCCCACCTTATTCGTTGATGTCTACAGAGAAGTCAGAGCTTGCATCAAATGCCAAAGGTTCTCAGGAAAGAAGCAACTCAAATATCTTCCACTAAATCTTGTAGTAGCTTCAACACCCTTTCAACAATGGGGGTTGGACTTCATTAGGGAAATTCATCCTCCTTGAAGTGGCCAATATAGATGGATCCTGAATGCAACAGACTATTTCACCAAGTGGATAGAAGTTACCCCCACCAGGAGTGCTTCACACAAGGTAATTATCAACTTCTTGGATGATATCATAGCCAGATTTGGTTGTCCCAACAGAATTGTTACCGATAATGTTGCTTCTTTCAATTCGGAGCCTCTGGTTAATTTCTGTGAGCAATTTGAGATTTCACTAATTCACTCCACTCCCTATTATCCTCAAGGAAATGGACTGGTAGAATCTTCCAATAAAAGTCTAATTAAAATCATTAAAATATTATTGGAAGACAATAAGAGGTCCTGGGATTCAAAGCTCAAATTCGCTCTATGGGTCGATCGAGTGACAAAAAATAAGTCCCTGGGCACCTCGCCTTTTCAACTTGTTTATGGGATGAAGGATATGTTTCCCACTCAGCTCGCTTTACCTGTAGCTAAATTTTTTCAAGATCATGAAGGAGAGCCATACCATATGGTCAGAAGAATTCATCAAGTGGTGGAAGTGAAATAGATCAGGGAGTAGGTGATTGACATAGCTCATAGTCATCAGCAGAATATCAAGCAAGCCTTTGACAGGAAGGTCAGGAAGGAGGTATTTAAGCTGAGAGATTTGGTGCTTAAGTGGGATGCACCCAAGCAGGATAGGGGCAAACACAACAAGTTTGATACCCTCTGGATCGGGCCCTTCAAAATATCTAAAGTATTCTTAAATAACACATACAGGTTGCAGGATTTGGAGGGTGAAGTTTTTAACGGCCTAGTCAATGGGCATTTCCTGAAGAAATTTTTTGTTTGAGCCTTAGACGACTCCTCTATTTTTTGTAAATATTGTTTTTATTTTTTTTCTGTTTATTTTCGGCTTAATAAATGACTCCATAGCCCAATAGAAGGCAACTGGAACTGCAGAAGGAGTTATTAGAGCATCGCAGGAACAAATCTATCCCCCATGGAGCCTAATGTTAGCGCCAATTCTTGCAAGGTGTTGTTTCTCTCTAATTTCAAACCCTTGGTGTAAATGCGTAGAAATGGGGTTTAAAAACCTATAAAATGAGTTTTATTCAAAGGACACAGTCATGAGCACCGAGCGCAGTGCACAGAAGAAGTCCATTTCGGGCTTAAAATCAAGCGAGTGGGCATTTTGTTTTCAATGGCGAGGATACACAGATGGAGCAGATCAACGATCATTGGGTAAGCTTGAGTCATGGAATTACACAAGGTTTAGCGCATGGGCTCATCTCTTATGGCCAAAGTCACGAAGCGATTAGTTGTTTCGCGATTTCGGCTACTGAGACTTCAAAAGACACAAGGTCTCTCTTCCACTGCATTAGGAATCCCCGAAACCCGAAACGCAAAAATCCATTTTGACATTCTGGCTACCGAGAGTTTAAGAGACAAGAGAATCGCTCTTCCACTGCATCGAGAATTTGCAAAACCCAAAATATGAAAAGCCATTTCGGCATTTCGACTACCGGGACTTCAAAGGACAAGGGAGCTGCTCTTCCACTGCATCGAGAATCCCTGAAACCCGAAACACAAAATGAAAAAGCACCCGGAAGCCATTTCGGCATTTCGGCTATTGGGACTTCAAAGGACAAAGGGGTCACTCCTCCACTGCATCAGGAATCCCCGAAACCCAAAACGTGAAAAGCCATTTCAGCATTTCGGCTACCGGGAGTTCAAGAGACAAGGGTGCCACTCTTCCACTGCATCGGGAATCCCCGAAACCCGAAACACAAAAATACATTTCGGCATTTTAGCTACAAGGACTTCAAAGGAGAAGGGAGCCGCTCTTCCACTGCATTGAGAATCCTCGAAACGTGAAACGCGAAATGAAAAGGTGCCCGAGAGCCATTTCAGCATTTCGGCTACTAGGACTTCAAAGGAAAAAGGGGTCACTCCTTTATGTTTTCAGTCTCGGCCACCCTCCATGGAAAAAGTAGTTAATGAATATTGAGCAGGTGGTTGAGACCTTAGCTCAAGCCATGAATGCAGGGCATGGAGGTTCTGGAAGGTAGTCTGCCCAAGATCATCCTGTGTGTAGGTTTTCCTAAAAGAGCCATGTTGATCTGATGTCCTCGATTGATCAAAAGAACCTACTCACACTAAGTTAGACTTTAATGTCTCATCTACCCTCTTGTTGCCAAGAGAGCGAATTTCTCTGAGTATATATACTTAGTTTTTGTATTTTTGTAGGGATGGATGGTAGAGCAGAGCTCCCTACTGTAATGTTTTAATGAATCACTAGTTTTCTTGGCTATGTATCTATATATGAAACTTCCTTGTTTAATTTAAGGCAACTCTCTTTTTCATCTTGCTTCAATATCATACTGAAAGAGTTCATGACCAAATGATTCACATGAATCGTCGTGACTGTGTTATGATAAAGTATTTATTATAGCGTTGTTATGTTCTTTCAGTGTTTTTTCTTTTGAATACAAGACGTTCTTGTGTTCAAAGTTTTCTTCTACAAGATATTGGAAGCCTGATGCCTACAACAACCCTTCACATTCCCTTATAGAATTCTTCCTCCTATTCACCCTTATTACAACTTACTGCCTGAAATTGAATCAAGGCCTCATCTACTTTTGCATGACCGGCCTAGTTTCTGAGTTAGAACGATATTGTTTCGAGTTTACTTCCATCCATCACCCTTTATCAACAAATCATGACATTTAAACTGATGGGCCTTAGGCTTACTCCTACCGCAATCCAGGAGTGACTTCTGATGCCAACAGGTTCCAAGACCAAAGAATAAGAATGTGATCAACACAAAATGGGTTTTCAGGAATAAATTGAATGAATATTGATAGGTTACAAGGAACAAAGCTAGATTGGTATGTAAAGGATATGCACAGATTGAAGGAATCAAC
>SNQJ01S0123558.1:0-26722 GCA_010110895.2 Picea sitchensis
GTGCAAATCTTTTCTTTGTTTAATCCTCATTCAAAGTTAACATAAAACATGGTTAAGTGTAAAACAACTACCAGACTGTACAACAACTGGAGAGAATAATAAAACAAAAGTGTCGGAATGCCAACTGACAAATTATGTATTATTAGTTATAATTATTCTATTGTTGTAAGTTGGAGAAGTTGGAACATTAAGGTAAGTGGGATCTCCTTCATTTGTCTGTATCTCTTTCTTAGGAGTCTTAACCCCACGGGTTATTAAGAAAGAAAAATCCATTAATTAAGAATATAATTTCGAACCAGATCGATTTACATTATTAAGAAAAAATCCATAAGATACCCATTTCTTGTTAGCCGCTCAAATAGAGGAGGTAAGTTACCCACTCACTCTTATACTTTTCCACTTAATCAATAGTGGTTGCGGTGAATTGAACAACGTTAATCTATCAAAAATCTGCAGGAAACCCCAAAAATAAAAAATGCCTTGGAAGGTAAATGTGCACTATAAATATAAATAATCCTGGAAGTATTTGTCAATTATTGGTTAATGACAACCTTAACTTACCTATAGTTTTCATTGCGTTGCATTTTTAATGGCATGGATGTTCTTGCGGGTTCACCACCGTATCTTCCATTGCATTGAATTTTTAATGGCATAGACTGTATTTTCTATCTAATGGAATGGATGTGCTTGCAGGTTCACCACTGTATATCCCATCACTCAGTTAGGCAATTCAGGTGTCTCAGATTCACTTTTCGTGGTATTACCAGTTGCGAAAGAGGATATCACAACTGGGAGTCGGAAGGGGGAAAATTATCTCTCATCACTCAGTCAAGAAATTCAAGTGTCTCAGATTCAATTAACATGGGATTACCAATCTCATATTTGCTTAACATGGGATTATCAGTCTCGGAAGAAGAGATCACAACTGGTAATTGGAAGGGGAAAACAAAACTGGTAGTTGGAAGGGGAAAACCAAATTGGGAACTAGAAGGGAAAAACACAAAGGGGTAAGAGATTAATGGTCATAGACAGGGAAGGTAGCACATCGTTGCATGCATAGTATGTCCAAAAATTATAAACTTGCATTCCACGTGTTCAAAATTTATAAACTTATGATAAGCAAGTGTAGCAAATTTATCCCAAACATTTAATTTTATGAAATAATGCTAACTTAAACCATAGCATTAATCGAGGGAAAATTTATGTGCATTAAGATTTCTCACATTTCCTAAGTTTCATAGAAATAGCCTTGGTTTGAGGCCAAATAAAACCTCAAACTTAAACTTAGGATAAAATTGAAATGAAAATATAACCTCAAAGCTAGAATTTACGTTATAAATGAAATCATCTTATAAAAATATGAGTGTTTTTAAGGATATATGGTATATCAATGCATGGTGTATATTAGTCAATATCTACCTAAATTAGCAGAAAATATGAATGTGCCTCACAGTTGGCATCTCGACTCCATCAACAAATTTGAAGGGGAGGTCCTATTGGGGAAAGGTAAAATGAGGATTGTGAAAGGTAATTATTAGATGTTGACGTAGATTTAATATATTACATATTTATTAAATTATTCCTTTATTAACAATAGATAATTAATGATATTAAATTGTTATGCTATCATATAGTTTCTAGAGAGTGGGATGCTTTACATTTATACATTGCAAACAACCTTGATTGGATGGAGCATTGGATAGAATATACTGAAGAATACTTCGGTAGGTTATCATGGGAAGGGGTGAGTAAGATTATTAAAACAACACATCATCGTCGAGATCAATTTCCTGATCTTACATCAAGGGAAGTTGATTTAGCTTTTGGTTTAAAAGATAAACATGCAAGTTAAATTTTTTACCCACATTTTCCTAGTTTTTTCCCATTTTTTCAATGTATTTGGTTTGTTTAATTTTTGAAATATATATTTAGTAAGTCCTATATGAGAATTATTAATTGGCAATGTATTTTTTACTTGTTTTCCATGTTGCAGTTGAAACATCACAATGTTATTTGGTGTAATGGTCGTAAATTTCATATCAAAATGTTGGATGATAAGATGAAAACCTCAGATTGTGGGATAATTGCAGTGTTTAAGGTCACCAACATTTCCTCTAGAAGTGATAGAAATCTAGAAGAAACTGAGAATAGGTACTATGCCCATTTGGAAGATATAATTGAGTGTGATTTTATTTCCTTTAAAATAGTTTTGTTTGATATTAAATGGTACAGGCTACAGATGCATGAACGTGATCCTGAAAGAATTGTTATTGAGCATGATAATGGATTTACCATGGTTAATACAAGGGAATTTGAATCGGGTATAGAGCCTTATGTTCTTCCAAGTCAATGTGATCAAGTATTTTACTCAGAGGTACCTGGTAAAGCAGGTTGGTCATATGTTGTTAGATATTATCCAAGAGGAAGACCAGTAAAGTATAATCATGTAGCCAAGGATGAAGATAATAACAAGGAAGAAGATAATAGCAACGAAAGTTCATCTCACTTTTCCATGGTTTTGCATTGTACATATAGCATCTGTGTCATAAGTTTTGTCTCTGCCATCAATTTTTGTCAATATTGCCATGATTTTGCATCGCAACTTTCCACAGTTTTTTTTTGTCTTGGCAAGGTTTTTCGTCCCTATTGCGATGAAGTTTCGTCACTATTGCCACGATTTATAAAGTAAACCTATCTTTATGGTGATGACACGTGGAGGGATAATTTTTTTTATGTCTCCACGAACACTTGGTTTGTGGATATAGCGACGAAAAAATAGTGACAAAAAATAGTCTTTGCTTTCGTGCAAATTGCAACGGATAAGTGTGGCAATAGCAACAAAAAAACGTGGAAAATTTGGTCATATGTAATAGTGGGAGGGTAAGCAATATATGAGTCCAACTGTTCAATATGGCTTCTAGCTTGTTAATAAATTCCTTCCAGGATGTATTGTAGATTGTTTTTTCCAGAAGAAGGGTCCCCAAATACTTCAAAGGAGGGGAAGGTCGATGGAATTCTAAGAGGTAGGAAATGTATAGTTGAATCGACAAAGGAGAGTTAAAGAAAAATACCCAAGACTTGGACATATTAATTAGAGTTCCCAATGCTGCCTTGAAAACCTCTAGGATTCTCTTGATGGTCAAGGCTTCTCTTACTGAGGGTTGGCCCATTAACAATGTATCATCTACAAATTGAAGGTGCAGCAAGGGATTATCTTGGGGGTGGATGGAGATCCCTTTGATTAACCCTTCAACAAGAGACATATTAATGAAGAGCCCCAACCCTTTATCTAGATTAATATAAAGGTAAGGGAATAGAGGATCCCCTTGGCGAATGCCTCTAGAAGGTTTAAACACTTGAGAAGAGGACCCATTTATCAAAATCGAGAAGAAGGTCAAGGATAGTAAGCTTCTAACCCAAGAAATCCAATCTAGATGAAAACAAAAGGTCGATCATTTTGTGGAGGAAATTCCAATTGATTTGATCACACACTTTAGAAATATCAAGCTTGATCAACATTCCTGGCTTTCCACTAGATTTAAGAGAGTGGATGGATTCATGAGCAATGAATTTCCTATCTAGGATTTATTATCCCTAAAGAAAGCCTCCATGTCCCAGAGAGATGAAATTATTCAGGAGATACTTCAACCTATTAGCGATGACCTTAGTGATAATTTTATAAATGACATTGCATACTGAAATGGGACAAAACTTATCTACAGTGTTCGCTTCACGATCCTTGGGAATCAGGGTGATGGAAGTAGCATTGAAGGCTTTAAGGATGGATTTTGAGGATCGATATTCTTCCATGAACTCCCAAATATTTCAACCAATGATTTTCTAACAATATTGGAAGAAATATGTGGTAAAGCCATCCATCCCCGATGCTTTCCCAACAACCATTTCTTTGACCGTCGTCTCAACCTCTTCTAGAGTTATTGGTCTCATGAGACTTTAGTTCTTTTCCAGAGATAGTCTATGAGGAATGGTAGACGTAATACTCCTAATATCTTCCTCCATGTTTTCCTCTAGCTCCTTCAGGAGATGGAAAAAATGATCGACTAGTTGTCTCTGAATGTCTTCACGATTCTAAAGGAACTCACCCACTGCAAATTTCAAGGTTGAAATTATGTTTTGGTTCCATCTCTACAACAATGAGTTATGAAAAACCCTCATGTTTTTTTTTTCCTTCTTGTACCTAACCCTGGATTTCTGGTGCCACATAATTTCCTCCTACCTATCCCTTTTATTTAATTCCAACCATAGATGATCCCCTCGGTTTTCTATTTCCGACAAATAGCCTTCCTACATTACCAATTTTTGGATTCTTTCCATGTCTTCCTCCAACCATTTTTTTTCCTAAAAAAAAATTCCAAACACTTTCTTCTTCCAAGTTTGGATGCATGATATGTTGTGCTTGATTCTTTGTTATAATTGATACATCTTGGTCCCATAAAGATATGGTCTTTCCTTCCGACAATTCTCTATGTTTTGAAAGAAATTTGAGTGGTTCATCCATAATTTTTCAAACCAAAGGGATTGGGTCTGGGTTTCAAATTTATTTCCCATGTCATTGTGATGGGCCAGTGATTCGAGCCATAATTTGGCCAAACATCCACTGAGATAGATTGTTGTGATTGAAAAAAAACCTTTGTTACCAAATTTTTTTCTAGGTGCACCATAATTTTCTTCTCACCACCTACTCTATTTTTCTAGGTAAAGAAATCGCTACTATNGTGCAAATCTTTTCTTTGTTTAATCCTCATTCAAAGTTAACATAAAACATGGTTAAGTGTAAAACAACTACCAGACTGTACAACAACTGGAGAGAATAATAAAACAAAAGTGTCGGAATGCCAACTGACAAATTATGTATTATTAGTTATAATTATTCTATTGTTGTAAGTTGGAGAAGTTGGAACATTAAGGTAAGTGGGATCTCCTTCATTTGTCTGTATCTCTTTCTTAGGAGTCTTAACCCCACGGGTTATTAAGAAAGAAAAATCCATTAATTAAGAATATAATTTCGAACCAGATCGATTTACATTATTAAGAAAAAATCCATAAGATACCCATTTCTTGTTAGCCGCTCAAATAGAGGAGGTAAGTTACCCACTCACTCTTATACTTTTCCACTTAATCAATAGTGGTTGCGGTGAATTGAACAACGTTAATCTATCAAAAATCTGCAGGAAACCCCAAAAATAAAAAATGCCTTGGAAGGTAAATGTGCGCTATAAATATAAATAATCCTGGAAGTATTTGTCAATTATTGGTTAATGACAACCTTAACTTACCTATAGTTTTCATTGCGTTGCATTTTTAATGGCATTGATGTTCTTGCGGGTTCACCACCGTATCTTCCATTGCGTTGAATTTTTAATGGCATAGACCGTATTTTCTATTGAATGCCATGGATGTGCTTGCAGGTTCACCACTGTATATCCCATCACTCAGTTAGGCAATTCAGGTGTCTCAGATTCACTTTTCATGGTATTACCAGTTGCGAAAGAGGATATCACAACTCGGAGTCGGAAGGGGGAAAATTATCTCTCATCACTCAGTCAAGAAATTCAAGTGTCTCAGATTCGCTTAACATGGGATTACCAATCTCATATTTGCTTAACATGGGATTATTAGTCTCGGAAGAAGAGATCGCAACTGGTAATTGGAAGGGGAAAACAAAACTGGTAGTTGGAAGGGGAAAATCAAACTGGGAACTAGAAGGGAAAAACACAAAGGGGTAAGAGATTAATGGTCATAGACAAGGAAGGTAGCACATCGTTGCATGCATAGTATGTCCAAAAATTATAAACTTGCATTCCACGTGTTCAAAATTTATAAACTTCTGATAAGCAAGTGTAGCAAATTTATCCCAAACATTTAATTTTATGAAATAATGCTAACTTAAACCATAGCATTAATCGAGGGAAAATTTATGTGAATTAAGATTTCTCACATTTCCTAAGTTTCATAGAAATAGCCTTGGTTTGAGGCCAAATAAAACCTCAAACTTAAACTTAGGATAAAATTGAAATGAAAATATAACCTCAAAACAAGAATTTATGTTATAAATGAAATCATCTTATAAAAATATGAGTGTTTTTAAAACTTTAGGTTGAAATTTATTAAACTCTGTGCCAAACTAATGAAAAACAGACTAACTGATTACTATAATCCCTGGCCTAAAGATAGGGACTAATAAAACAAAAACAAAGGCCACATATGTGTCATGAATCAATGTAGATGTACGAGACTGTATCCTACCTTAAAGTCTTCCTCTATAATGTTCGACTATATTCCTCAATAATCTCTATCATAAAACTTGGTTGTAATTTCCAAATTGAAATATCCCTAGATTGGGTCTCATAAAAGATATAATGATCCGTAAGAATTTGATGACATGAGAATGTCTATAAATAATTTTATACCGAGATAGAAAAACACACGATTTAATCACATATGTACGCCTAATATTTTCTTATTAGTCTTAGAATCAATCTGTAATGACAACAAGTATACCTTTCGATTCCTTCATACGTAATCTCTAGGAGGTTGAGTCTCGCCATTATAGAGACTACAATGCAATTTTTAAATTAAAATATCTCACCCGTTGTACCGACGGGAAACAAGTGATGAAACATTACTGCCTTTACCAGGTATAAACCTAAATTATATCCGGTAAAGGCAGTAATGTTTTCCTAAATGTCTATTACTACATTTATGAAAATATTTTGACTTAAATTAAGTCAAAGATTTTCGTTGAAATTTTAGTTTCTTCACAATCTAAATTCTTTTAATGGTGTAACTGTCTCAGGAGACACAGAAGATAGAAAAAAAGAAAAGGTGGTGTATCCACCGGACTATACTGTTTTCCCACAAATCAAAGAACATAGAAAAACAATGAAAGCGAATGACACTAACTTGAAAAACCTACTATTGCAAACTTTGTTCTAGATTTGCTTCCTTTCTTTCCACTGCGCTTCACCTGGATCGACATTATACAAATGGATTTGATACTGTAGAAAGAGATGCTACAGATGGCGGTCAAGCTACACAAAGGAGTGAGGTGTTAAAGCCAAGGCAAATTTTTAATAAAAGTAAGTCTTTGTTTTTCTTTCAATCAATGTTTGTAATAGTAAATTCGAAAGCCATGTTTGTAATAGTAAATACTTCTTTGCATACCTTTACTTTGTAATAGTAAATGTTTCTTTGCATACCTTTACTTCTAGTTCTGCTTTGTCTTAGCTCAGTACATGTTCTTCTTCGAAATACCCCATTGCTTCCCAAGCAATTGTTTAAGATGTGAGCTGTAAAATATTCTCAGTTTTTCTCTAGTTCACCCCTTATTATTTTGGAGGCCATTTCTTATGCTTCGTTTTAACATGCCATAGTTATGGTGATTTTAGCTGTTGGGTCTCTTTGTCCTTGGTAATCCTAGTGCTCATTTTTTTAGCTTAGGTTTATGTCCCTAGTAATCCCAGTGCTCATTTTTTAGCTCGGGTTTCTGTCCCTAGTAATCCTAGTGGTTGAAATCTTCATATGAGCACTATTCCTCATGGTTCTGGTTGAAATGGTTGGTTACTACTAGCACAGTCGCAAAGTGGCTGGTGAACGTCAAAAGTTATCTGGACGGAAAACACTCTGGTGAATTGAAACCACTGACAGATGAAACACACATAGAGTTAAGAAAATCCAAAAGTTAATCTTAAATGTGGTAATTCCAAAGGTTAATTAATTAAATGTGGCAATCATATGGTGGTACAGTAATTTCTTAATATGATTAGGTAAATGTTAAAAAGTAAACAGTTTAACTGATGCATTCAAAAATACAAGAAAGTTATGAAGAGTAAATCACATTCATTGATTTGGGAGGACGACTACGAATATTCCAGCGTTTTCAATTGTTAGCCATCAAATTAGAATTTTAAATTAAAAGGTGATTAATTGCGCCCATCTCCAATAAGTATACACCTTTCAACTTCTTTGCAACTGCTACTTTTCAGTTGTAGCAATTCACACAATTTTAGCAGAAGCCATTTCTTCTTTGCAGCTGTTGCTTTGCAGTTGTAGAACTCACACAATTTCAGCAGTAACCACAGAAGAAAATTTCAGCACCAACCATAAAATTAGAGGAAAATGCTCTGGAAAATGGTCTAAGGGTAAACGTAGTTAATGGGTGAGTGCAGTCTGCTTGGATGCATGCATGTAGCCACGACTACAACCATGGACTGCAACGTGCCTTGACTGCAGTTCCGGGGTGAAAGAATCTCTCAAGGAATGCAACGTCCTTTGAGAGCAATGCCACCGTGAAACCCAATCAATAATTTAGAAATTGATTATTTTTAAATTGATTTAAAAACTCTGACAAATATGGAAAAGTAATTGATGTACATTAGGGAATTAAGTCCCATCCACGGTCTCTTTAACCAATTAAAAAAAATTTATAAAAAAAATTTAAATTGTTTTTTAGTTTAATAAATATTACAAATAATTACAAATTTTATCAAACTTAGGAAATGTTTAGTGATTTTTTTGCAAAACAAACTAACAAATATCAATTTGAGAGCTAATTTACACCTTATCGATTACTATACTACCTGCTTTGGCAGGTACTAACAAGAGGACAGATAACTAAGATTAACTATGGAAAATAGGGATTAAATATAATATAATCCAAGGCGATATATGATATATGCGTGTCCATTTTGTAAACTTTTGTGATTGCTCTCATATGCTTGTCCACTTAGTAATGTACTAATGTGTATGACTTTTTTCGATTGCTCTCATATTGAGGTAATCAAGGCACATCGTTCCTTCCCCTTTACAATAAAGATGTAGACACTTGTAAAATTTATTATTTTCATGGCTTGATGGGAAATTTGTATTTATATATGATGGAGAGAGTGAAAATACAAACAAAAAGTTATGTAGTGGAGTTGTTGGAACATCAAACATTGATTGTTCATCACACATTTTCTGGGTTTATCCGGTCAAGAAGTCGACCTACATCTTGACACAGTTGGTCGAGCAATTGACCATCACACCACACCAGTCGGTCGAGTAGTCGTTGTGCCTGTTAGTTGGATAGTCTACCAACAATCGAAGATAGTCAGGTGGTGGATCGACTAGTCCTACAATCGACTACGAATTTGACAGATAGTCGGTTTGATTGAGTCCTATTGAGCCGACTTGATAGAGTGGATTTTGTGGAGTCAACTCTAACCGTCAACAGTTGTATGTGGACAAGATCTTCTAGATTCTGTGGGAATCAATTAGATCTTCATACTATAAAAGAAGACCCCTTGGGTCATTATCATAACACTAAATGTGAATTGAGATTACACAATAGATCATGCATATCAAGATGTGCAATATGCACTATGATGTTTTGATCATAGTACGTTGTACTTAAGTGTTGTAACGGTGTCTTTAGATGCCACCTTTGTTCTTCAAAATTCTTCGTTCCTCTTCGATTGTTTGCAGTATTGTGTTCTTTGTTTCATATCGTGTTCCATTTTATTCCCCAACATGGTATCAGAGCTGCTGGTTTAAACCTCGACCTGTTATCTGCAAACCTTGTTGAGTCAGCTTCGTTGTGTGATTGACTCATGCCCAGTGGTTTTCTAATTGGAACTTATTGAAACAAGACTAGTCTTCCTATCGAAGATGGCTTCAAATATTGATCATGTTATTCTGAATAGATCAAATTATGTAGTATAGGCTCCAGATATGGAAACCCCATTGAAAAGTAAGTGGTTGTGGTAGTATACCAAGGTCGTGATCCCAGATCCCACAAATACTTCGAAAAAACTTGCTATTGATGGAAAGAAGGATGAGGTTGTAGGGTCATCATGACCTACATCTCATGGGAAATCCATTTTCATCTCAGTGGATTTGACTGTCCGCATATGTTCTAGAAGAAGATAAAGACCTTGTTCTACTGAGCCGACGAAAGCCACGTCCTGCAATTGGAGAAAGAGTTGATCTCTATAAATCCTCATTCCTTTGAAATAATGGAGGACTATTTGGTGTGTGTTAAGGAACTCCAGTTGAATTTGAGTGAATGTGGAGAGAATTACAAGAAGAAGGATGTTCAACTTATTGAGTTAGTCTTGATAAATTTGAGAACACCATTTGATGTGTTCGTATTGACCTTCGGCACCAATTGATACACACACAAGAAATATGGTAAAGACTATTCCTTTGAATTTTTTTGTGAACTTTTGATTACTGATCAACATATATTGCTTGAAGCTTAGTGGTAAACACCAAGCCCACTTGCTCAAAGGTAAGGGCAAGATAGATTCCAGGAATAGAGTGCAGACTGATATTTTTTCACATAAACCTACATATAATGATCAGGGATCCCAGAAACAACCACAACCACAACGAAGTCAAAAGAATAAGACATTGTGGAAAGTCTGGACATATCGAGAAGAATTTCTTCAAGAAGCAAGACAATTTAGAGGATAAGGTTAAGAGACTTGAAGGAGACATGTCGACTGTTCACCGACCCACTGATAATTTAACCTTCCAAGTTAGGACTTCTCAAGCCTTCATTTCTCACACTATGCAAATTGAATGGGTTATCGACTCTGGGTGCACTCATCATATGGTGAAAGATGTCACTTTATTCATGAGACTGAATAAATATGAAGAAAGTAGAATCTATGTTGTTGATGATTTTTCTTTGGATGTTGTTGTTCAAGATTATGTAGTTTGTCGACATGGTAAAATTGTTGACGTCTATCATGTGCCAAATCTTAGTGTCAATCTGTTATTTATTTCCTAGTTGACTCAGACCCATAAGATTGTGGAATTTTCGCTAGATCGATTCTATGTTTGGGATTTGAAGAAAGGGAAGTCGATTGTCGTTGATGGGATTCTAGACCCGACGAAAAACTTATACAAGTTCCTTAACTCGACTCGACCTGAATCTAAACTGACTGCATTTATTGATCACACTAATGAGAGAAGTCCAATTTGGCATGAATGACTTCGACATCTGAATTTTCAAAGTCTGTAGGAATTGGCAACTTAGAACATGGTTACTAGTTTGTCGAGGGTGTTTCCCCCTTAAGGTGTATGTAAGGGTTATGTAGTTGGGAAGCATCATTAGGCACCTTTCTACTCTAGAAAAATGTGGTGAGCACATAACCTGCTAGAACTGGTTCACAATGATGTTTGTTCTCTCAATTTACCTTCATTGGCAGGTGAAAGGTACATTTTAACTTTCATTGATGATTTCTCTCATTTCACATGGGTATTTTTCCCGAAGAAAAAAAATCTTGTCTTTTAGAAGTTCAAATAATTTCAGGCCTTTGCTGAAAAACAATGTGGTTGACCCATCAAGTGATTGAGATCAGACGATGGTGGTGATTATGTCAATCGACCCTTTGAAGAATACCTACTTCGATATGGTATTGACTAGAAGCAGTCGGTTCCTCACACACCTCAACAAAATGGAGTTGCAGAACACAATAATCTGACATTAGTAAAAATGGATAGATGTCTTCTATAGGCTAAAGACCTACCTCCTCACTTCTGGGATGAAGCAGTGTATTGTGCCAATTATATGCTCAATTGCATCTTGACTCGAGTTGTTCCTTCCATGACTCTAGTCGAATGATGGTATGGGAAGAAACCTTATGTTGGACACCTTCATGTCTTCGGATGTGTTTCTCAGGCTCACATTCCTGATGACTGTCAAAAGAATTTGGATGAAAAAAGTCATGATTGCATCATGATGGGATACTCCAAAGAGTCGAAAGCCTATTGACTATTTGATCTTATTCGACGATGGATTATTGTTAGACATAATGTTCGGTTTGATGAGAATTATTCCAGAGTTAAGTTGTTGAATGCGTCATATGGATTGTTATAGGATGCCCCTTTTGATGTTTTCTTTGATGTTGGTTCTCTTTCTCCCCTCTTTAGTCCTTCGACTAGTCCATCGAAATTTCTACTTGTTTCGACTCGACCGTCGATCTCCAAGTTGACTAGTCTGACATATTATATTTCGACTGGTCCAGTGACTGTAGAACCTCTGAATTTTGATCAACCTGATGAGGTGAATCACAATTCGCTTGTTTCTTTTCTACCCCGAAGGGTTTCCAAGACAATTGAAGTCGCTAGAGCTGGTGCTAGAGATTCCTCCTATGAACGAAATACTCGAATTTAGAAGCACCATGCCAGTGTTTCACTAATGACTCATGTTCTTTAAACCTCCAACCCTATTACCTACTCAGATGTTTATGGTCTACCTGAATGGAAATAGGTAATGAAGATTGAAATTGATTCCTTGTCATAGAATCAAACACGAGACTTGGTTCCTTGATCGCATGGAAAGAACATTGTGAAATGTCGATGGGTCTACAGGACCAAATTTACCTCTGAAGGTATTTTTGAGCGAAATAAAGCACGCCTCGTCGCGTAGGTATTTTCTCAACAAGAAGGCATTGAATATACTGATACATTTTCCCTCGTTGCAAAGATGAACTCTGTTCGCTTGATTCTTTCCCTTGCTACTTGCTTTGGATTGTTGATTCATTAGATGGATGTGAAGAGTGTATTTCTTCACAGAGACATATCTAAAGAAATTTACATGGAACAACCATCTAGTTTTGTAATGGATTCCAATTTGGTATGTCGACTCAAGAAGTCGTTCTATGGTTTGAAACAAGCTCCCTAGGCCTGGTATGATAAGATCGATAGTTTCTTTCTTTGGCTTGGTTTCAAATGGTGTGAATCTGATCATAGTTTGTATTTTCTCCACTCCAATGGAAACACTTTGATTGTTTATGTATATGTTGTTGACTTGATCATCACTAGCAATAATAATGCTCTCATATTTAGATTGAAAAAACAACTTGTTGACTCCTTTCATATGGAAAATATTGGCACTTTGCATTATTTTTTGGGTCTTCAAGTATTGCCAGTGTGTGATGTGTTTTTTCATTTCTCAGTCTAGATATGTACTGGATCTATTGACATGTTTTAATATGGAGGATTGAAATTATTTTTCCACACTCTTTCAGTCTGAAGTGAAGCTTACTAAAACCTATTCAACACCCATTGTTGATGCTACTCTCTATCAAAAATTGGTCGACAATCTTATTTATATTACTCATAGTCAACCTGATATCTCCTTTGTTGTTATTGTAGTTTCTTGGTTCATGCATGATCCCAGAGAAATAAATTGGGAAGCACTAAAACGCATTGTTCGATATCTGAAGGTTGCCACTCATTTTGGTATCAAATATTGTCATAGTTCAGATTTGCTAGTTGACTTCACTGGCTCCGACTGGGTTGGTGACGGATATGACCAAAAGTCCACTTATTGGTATTTTTTTTGCTATATAAATGGACCTTTGGTATGGTCATGCAAGAAACATAATGTAGCCTCCTTGTCGACTAGAGAAGCATAATATCATAGGACTATTCAAGCAGGTTATGAAGCAATTTGGATACGTCAAATTTTGGGAGAACTTGGCTTTTATGTCCATACCTTGACTACATATACTATAATAGTCAAAGTTCCATACAGGTAGCTGAAAACCTTGTTGCTCACAGTAAAATGAAGCATGTTGAGCTCCATGGTCACTATTTGCGGCAATTGGTTCATGACAACATTGTTTCTCTTGAATATTTTCACATTGAAGATCAAGTTTTTGATATCTTCACCAAACCTTTAGCTGAAGCCATATTTATCAAGCTCTACAATTTTCTTGGGCTTCAAGAATATGCAATTATGGGGGGGTATTCCAGTGATGTAATTTCACCTCCTAAATCTCTAGAGTTGTGGGTTGATGGGGGGGTGTTGGAACATCAATCATTGATGGTTCATCACACATCTTCTGGGTTCAGTTAGTTGAGAGGTTGAACTACATATGGGCACAATTAGTCGAGTGATTGACCAACACACCACATGAGTTGGTCAAGTAGTCAACGTGCCTATTGGTCGGATAATTGACCAACAATCGAAAATAGTTTGGTTGGATTGACCTTCCCTACAATCAACTACGAGTTGGAATGATAGTTGGTCAGATCAAGTCCTATCAAGCCAAATTGACAGAGCATATTTTTTGAAGTCAACTCTTACCTCCAATGGTTGTATGTGGACAAGATATTCCAGATTCTGTGGGAATTAGTTAGATATTGAGAATATAAAAGAAGACCCCTTGGGTCATTATCATAACATTGAATGTGAATTGAGATTACACAATATATCATGCAGATCAAGATGTAAATATGCATTGTGATGTTTTGATCATAGTACATTGTGGTTAAGTGTTGTAACAATGTCTTTAGATGCCACCTCTATTCTTTGAAAATTTTCATCCCTCTTCGATTGTATGCAGTATTGTGTTCTCTATTTCATGTTGTGTTCCATTTTATTCCCCAATAGGATAAAATTCAGTGGGAGTGATCATGTGCACAGTGGGATCAATGTTGATGATGCTATTGTTACAATATTTTTTTCCACGTCATTGCATAGATGCACTTGTTGGCTTGAATCCTACTTCTATCTCCCTTTTGTAGACCAAAATTCCCCAAAATTCCTCCTCATAATCTCTAAAAAACACTTTTTCGAAATCCATACACTCCCTACCCATTGACAGCTCGTGTATGCAACTTTATATATGCTTGTTGTCCTTCAACAAATAATTTATGCCTCATAATAAACTAAAAATATATATAATTTCGAAAACTGCACCTTTTTGGGTGGAATTCGTGGGTTTTTCCAATCATTACCCATTACAGCCCGTGCCTAACTACTCCAACCAACTTCCTAAGGTATAAATAAGTGTCATTTGGTGGAGGAGAGGGAAGCATCAATAGAAGCATTATTATGCTACCGAATTTTCACTGAGTCTGCAAGCCCATTCCCTATTTTTTTTAAGATTCCCTCTTCATTTATGGAAATCCTTGTTTCCAAGACTTGTTCAGGAAGAGACTCATTCTATTTCCTTGACTTGTTTGGAGTGAGGAGTCAAGAGGTACAAGATATATTTAATGGCTCGGGTGGAGGAATCCATATATCGGTTATGAGTAGTGCTGCAACAGTTTATGGTTGTATCATTCTTTGATTTTATGTTGTTAATATAATGATAACTCTCTTTATCGTCCCAATCTTATGTTGTTTATTTACTTTTGTAATATATTTGAATTTGATTATCTATAAACTAAAATACTTGATCCTATTTATTGTAGTTAAGAGTAAGTTATTCTAACTGCTTACTTTTCATAATTTTTTCTCCTTGTGTGTAGGTTGCCAAAGAAAAGATTTGGAGTGAAATATTGGAGCAAGGATTTGCACAAGGGATCTTCTCCAAACGTTGGGATCTAGGTTAGTCATCTTTCTACTCATAAGTAGTTGGTTATTTTTGTTCTCTTATAGAATATGAGTACTTCAAGGAGGTGTTTCAACAACTAAAGTGTGAAATTCAAATAGAAGAAAGTGATGAAAAGGATGTTGGGTTGTTAGATTCTTTGCAGTGAAAGTCTAGTCAAGGTGAATTGATTGACGGTCAAAGGTCAAGGTGGATCAACAACAGTCAAGGTATAGGTGGATTGACAACAAGTCAAAGGTAAAGTCGAATTCGAATATATCGACATCAATTCAACCAACAAGAGGTCGAAGTGTGGATGTGAGACGACCGAATAGAGAATGGATGAAGGTTGACTAGTAGTCGATTGGTAATATGACTTGGAGTCCACTGTAACAAAATCCTAGGATTTGCGGTATTTGTAGCCAATGATATGCACGGATCTGTAACCATTTTTGGGTGCCAATATTTAGAGTTTTTTCCTTTGTAAATCCTATAAAGAGGCATGTTGTAAGGCTGTAAAGGCTAATGCATATTAATGTAAAATAATCAGTCTTTAGAGAAATATTTAGTTGTAGGTTGTTGGTCATGCAGATGTAAGCCAGATTGGCTACAAGGTTGTTCTTGCGCATGAAAGAGGGTATGATGTTGATTGTGTCTTATATGTGGACCAAATTTAGACATCTAACCTTTTATTCAGATTGACTAAGACAACAAGAGATAAGAACACTCAAAGAATGTTGGTTTTCCCGGTTTAGGGTTTCCAGGGTAAAATCTCGGTGTATTGTGTGATTTTTTTGTCATTTACGTTCTTGATTAAATTATTCGTCTCTTATGCTAGGTTTAGTGTGGAAGTGTATCTCATTTCTTGACATGCGGTATCAGAGCTTAGGTATTCCCTAACAAGTGATTTATCAAAGCAGTTTCATGCTTTGGCGAGTATATAAAATCTTGATTTACCAATCTTGAATATGAGAACTAAACCCTAGGTACAATAAGATTCGTAAGTCATAAATTGTGTTAAATATCGTGGTAAATAATGGCAAGCAATTCCAGAATAGAGACAAAAAAAATCAATGGAGAGAATTTTGAGCTTTGGAAACTTAAAATGGAAGATCTTCTTGTAGATCGAGAACAATGGACAACGATCTATCCAGTTATCGAGCTGACAAACATGTAGATGGAAGAATGGGAGAAACTCGAAAGAAGAGAAAGAAGTATGATTGGGATTTGTCTGGCAGATTTGGTGTTGTTGAATGTATCAGGTGAAGATTCAACCAAGAAACTATGGGAAAATATGGGAAGCTTATACCAGCCAAAATCTATGGTAAATAAGTTGTTTCTTAGAAATAAATTGTATATTATAAGAATGAGTGATGGTAGTTTGGTGATTGAGCATTTAAATTTGTTTAATACCTTGTTAAGTCAGTTAAGGAGTGTTAAGTATGTGGAGTAATACAACCACACTAGTGCTAGAGGACGTGGTTGCTTCTTTGTTTTCAGAAGAAATGAGAAGGAATAACATGGAAGGATCAACCAAAGATGCTCTAGTAGTGAGAGGTCAATTGGTCGATAGAGATAAAGGCAGATTGTTTGGTAGAAATTTCAAGTCGAATGGTAGATCTAAATCCCCAGTTCAATTGACGTGAAGATGTTGGAAATGAGGTAAATCTGGGAGTTATAAAAAGGACTGTAAGTATAAGGAAATAAAAGTCAGTGATGGATCCAACGAGAAGTAATCAATTGAGAGAAAGACGATCCTGGATAAGGGAGGTGATGTGTACCTAGCATCTACCAATACACTGTCGGATCAAGATGTTTGGTTGATTGACTCAGGAGTATCCTGTCATATGACACCACATAAAGAATGTTTCTTTGAATATGAACGATATGATGGGGGTGATGTGTTCTTGGGGGATGACTTGACAACTAGAATTGTCAAACAAGGAAGAGTTCGACTCATACTGCAGGATGGGAGGAAAAGAACCCTTGCAAGTGTGCTACACATTTTGGGTTTGGAAAGAAACCTGATATCTATCGACAATATGAGTAATGAAGGTGTGCATACTTTGTTTCAAAAGGATTTGTGCAGTATGGTTAGAGGTACAATGGTATTAATGAAAGGTGTTCAGATTGATGCCATATATAAGATGTTAGGTAATTTCGACTCAACTAGATGCAACAACATCATTTCTCCTTAAATCAATTCGAATGTGACTTGAATCGACTTGACTCAAGCTAAGTTGGTTCAAATCGACTCGACAAGACATGATAAAATTAACCTGACCAGGCTATGGCACGAGAGGATGGGACACATTGGAGAAAAAGGACTTCGAGTTATACAAAGAAAAGGTATGGTTGAAGGGTTTCCTGAATGTGTTTTAGAGGTTGACTTTTGTGAACATTTCATATATGGAAAAAAAAATGGGTCAGGTTCCCATCTGGACCAACAAGGGAAAATGGGATTCTAAAACTGGTTCATAGTGATGTGTTTGGCCCGATTATAGTGCCTTCACTTGGTGGATCCCTGTATTATGTCTCCTTCATAGATGATTTTTCCAGGAAGACGTGGATATATTTCTTGAGGAAGAAATTAGAGGTTTTTGAGAGATTTAAGGAGTTTAAATCTCTTGTGGAAAACTAGACAGAGAAAAGGATTAAAGTGTTGAGGATTGACAATGGTGGTGAATTCTGTGGAAAATAATTTGATCAGTTCTGTAAGAAGTGTGGCATAACACACAAAAATACCACACCATATACCCCAATTCAAAATGGAGTTGATGATAGAATGAACAAAACATTGATGGATAAGGCAAGGAGAATGCTCAGTGGTGTTGGGCTCGCTTAATAATTCTGAGAAGAGGAAGTCAACACTGCAAGATATCTCGTGAATATGTCTCCTTTGTAGGTGCTAGTCGACACGACTCCACATGAGGTATGGTCAGGTAGGAATAATTCAGTGGCACATATCAAAGTGTTTTGTTGTGATGCATTTGTGCATGTTCCGAAGGAAAAGAGGAGAAAGCTAGACAAGAAGGCAGTCAAATGTATTTTCATTGGATATAAAGAAGGAACGAAAGGATATAAGCTATGAGATCATGCATCAAGGAGAAAAATGTACATTTAGAATGTGGTCTTTATATAATTCGAAGGGAAGTCCAAGCCCGAGGAAGTTTTTTAGACCGAGAATAATCCTGAGATGATGTGGTTTGAACTAAGTAACGAAGAAGATGATTCAGATGATTCGAATAAATTTGAGGAAGAGGTGGAACAATTGCCTCCGGTGGTAAGGAGGTTAGAAAGAATAATAAAAATAGTTGAAATGTATATTCCTCCCGAATTCCATTCCACAATTGTGCTAACTTCCATCAACAATGAGCCCAAGTTGGTCAGTGAGGCAGTCTACTAGGTAGAGGGTAAACTATGGAAGGCCTCCATGGTCAAAGAGATGGAATCCTTACATAAGAATGAGACATGGGATTTAGTCAAGTTACCTAGTGGAATAAATCCCATCAGTAGAAAATGGGTATTCAAGAAGAAGATGAATATCACAGGACAAGTCGATAAGTTTAAATATTGACTAGTATAGAAAGGTTATTCCCAAGTCGAGGGAGTCGACTTCAGTGAGATTTTTTCCCCTGTTGCAAAAATGACCTCCATTAGAGTACTAATGTCTCTGGATGCAACATTCGATCTGTAAATAGAATAGATGGATGTGAAGACAATGTTCCTACATGGGGACTTGGAAGAAGAAATCTAATGAAACAACCTAGAGGATTTGTAATAAAGGGCAAGCAAGAGTTGGTGTGCAAACTAAAAAATATCCCTTTATGGTATAAAGAAATCACCAAGGATGTGGCACCAAACGTTTGACACATACATCCTTGGTTTGGGGTTTGTGAGAAGCAAAGTTGATAACTACATATATTCCAAGGAAGAAGGTGGGTGTTTCATATATGTATCTTTGTATGTTGTTTATGCAGGCCAATTTTGGGAAAAATCAAAGAAGTTTTGAAGGAATTAAAGCAGCGCTGAAAAAAAAGGGGGCATGCCGAAAATAAAGGAAAAGCAGCACTGGAAAAATAGGAAAAAGAAGAACTGAGAAAAGAAGTTACAAAGTGGACAAACTGTTGCAGAGTAGTTGGAAAGTGGATAAGCGCCGACTTGGAGCAACAGTTGGATCAAGGGCCAGCTGAGATTAAGTCAAGGAGAAAGTGGACAAACCTAATCTACTTAGGGTTAGGGTTTTTGTAAAGGTTTTGTCCCAGTTTTTAGTAAGTAGAATGTAGTAGGACAATGAGAAGGTTGTTGTTGTTGTTATCGGTTGTTGTTCTTTGGGTAGACATATGTATTCTTGAGATTGTATTAGGTCTTTTTGGGTTGAGTAGAAGATCTTCCTAAGATACTTTAGCAATCTATGGAGATCGAATGTAATAGAAAAATAATTGTACGGTGCACTACACTGGATTTGTAGAGAATATGAATAAAGTTCCCAAGCGACAAATCTTTGTGGACGTAGCCCCAGGGGGGTGCACCAAAATATATCTGTGGTTTACATGACTGTATGCAGTCTCCATGATTGTATTTTCTTTAATGATTTTTTATGATGAATATGTTATATGATAAAGGAATGAACACTACACAGTAAGAATAAGCTAATGGAACCTGCAGAATAACACTAAATAAATGAATATTCTAGTTAGTGTTTAGATCAAAATATTGTGTAGCTAAATTCTTTTCATTGAACACATGCACTTATGATGGTTAATGAAGTCCCATTAGAATAGTTTTGAAAATGGTCTAGACTGAGATCTAATGAGGGATTGAAGGTTAACAATGATTAGGTTAGCTTAAATTCCTATCAGAAACACATCCCATCCCCGGGTTGCAAACATTTGAGTCCTACAGCCACCCATAAAAGCTATATCATGTGAGACTACATAATGCACTCTATGCATTGTGTTTCCTTCTGGTATCTAGAAGGTCTGATGGTATAAGGGTTTGTTGGTAATATTGTAGTTTGAACCTAGGTCCGCCCATAGTAAACCCAACATTGGTTATGTTTTCGATTGGAACTCAGAAGATTAGATCAGGATTGATGCATAACGCAGTATATCACGAGGGCTTAAGAAAGGGAATGTTTTTAGGTTGGAATCCCACAAAACAGGAGATTGAAAGATGGTTGACAGTTTAGGAACTAGAGTTTTCCCATAAAGATAATAGAAGCTCTAGGTTTAAGCCAAGACAATATTTGGAGAGATATGTATTCAGTGAAATACACGAGAGTTTATTTAGTGAGTTTCCCATGCTATTACAGGAGTGTATAACATGGTTGAAAGATACCCATCCAAAAAATAGAGTTATATTAGTGGAGTGGACAGAAGAAAGTATCGCGTGGTTGAAAAGGGTAAATAACAAATTCACGTGTGTAGTAGATTTCTAGATAGAAAACATTGTAGCGGGGTATATCATTGAGTTTGTTGTAGATACATCGAAGTCTTACAGTGTAGTAGAGAATGATTTTATTAAGGGTCCAAAGGGAAGGTACATTATATTGTTGTACACTTTGATAAATAGATTATTGCATGATAAATGGGTATTAACTATGGAATCATACAACTAAACTACCCTGCATGCATGGGGGAGTTAGGAGAAAACTGAGGAAGGTCTGAGATGGAGGGGGAAATGGATAGAGAAGAGAACAACAACGAGAAATATCCCATCATCATGGATCAATAGGATATCCAAGAAATTATGCAGAAGGAAGGAACAACGTGCATTGGAAGACCCTACCAGTATAAGCTCAATAGGAAGAAAAGAGAAGTAGATAAGAGGGAAGGCGTGGAGAGTGATGAAGAAGAGGTAGAGGATCTTCGTTTTGTGGATCACATTGAAGAAATATTGCATGCCGCATATGAAAGAAATAATAGAGGAGTGTGATCTAATGAGGAAGCAAATACGACTATCCAAATTTGAATCAGTGTAGAACCTACAACCCCATGTACGATTAACACATCAGAAAAAGAAATAGTTGTTGAGAGAACCAGTGAATGACAGTCAGAAGAAGATAAGAGATCAGAATATAAGTGAGGGTACAAGTGGAAGTACCAGTAGCAATACAGGTAGTGGTACATGTGGAAGTACCAGTAGCAACACCAGTGGGAGCTCAAGTCTGAACAAAAAGACACAGATATAGTACCGCATGGAGCAGGTACAACACATTCGAAAATGGAAAGCGTAGATCCAATGATAAGATTACTAGAGTTTCACGGGGATGGATCAGAAGACCTAGAGAAGCACCTATTCATTTGTGAGGGAATATGGGAAGCAAAAAGAGTCACTAATGAGGCATCAAAATTAGCGAAGTTAGAAATAACATTCGAAAACCGCGCACTGGATTGGTACATGAACCTAGAAGTAAACAATACACATGGTGTGAAGATAACACTAGAAAATATCAAGTAGGCACTGATCACGGAGTTTCAGAGGCCAAAATCAAAGGATCAAGATGATTCATATTAGACAAAAACTAGGAGAATCCATATGGGACATTGACTAGAAGTTCGAGACATTAAAAGGTAAATTGAAGTATCCCATTTCTAACATGAAACACAAACAATTGTTTATAAATTCTCTATTACCACGTTTCAAATATCCATTCAGGCAACATAAATTTCAAAACTAGGCAGAGGCACTGCAAATAGTGATGCAGTTAGAGGAGAATTAGTATAAGAAGTCAGATCCACCTATAGAGGAGTAGAAGGAAGTCCTGAAGAAATTGATAGTGCAACTAACCCAAAATAAGAGTAGGGAGAAAAGAGATGCAGAATGGCATACTATGTGCAGATCAAAGGGACATTACAAGAATGAGTGTCTGACATTTACGCAGTACCTAGGAGTAGGAATTCCAAATCCTTTGCCTACAAGAGGGCCTTAGTGTGAAATATGAAGGACACATGGGCATGATCCTTATCAATGTCCTATGATGCATAAGTACAAGAAAAAACTGAAGAGTACTTTCTGTAACTTTTGTAAATCAGTGGGACATGAAGACGAAAATTGTAGAACTCTAGATTTAATGAAGGAAAGAACCTTAGATGCATACAGGATCCAGGTTGAGTTGATGGGAGGATAAAATGCGCCACAGTTTGGCAATGCGCAACAATTTAAAGCGGTGCCATAGTTTCAACAACCCCCGTAGTATAATCAAGCACCACAGTATCATCAAAAGAACGTGGATCGACAAGGGAACATAGGAGAATTCAAAGGAAGAGGAAGAGGAAGAATGGGCAGAGGCAGAGGGCCTATTATCTGCCATAATTTTCAACAGCAAGGACAGTATGCTAGAGACTTCCCTCAACCAACAACAACATGTATGTACTATCACACAACAAATCACATGACAGAAGAGTGCCCAAATTTAATGACAAAGATCCAAGAGAAGATAAATCTAAATAACCAGAATGTTCAGTGGATTGCTGCAGAAATAAGGGTTCTTGGGAGGAACATCAATATAGTGACTAGAGGAGGAGTGAAGATAGGAGTAGATTCACAGGATCAGAAGAAGGAATCCCAGTGTTGGATTCAGAAGAACACTCAGCCATAACAATAGTTTGATGCAAAGAAGGAGAAGGAAACTTTCAAGGAAGCAAAGAAGGAGTTCCTAAAGGAGAATGAAGCATCCACATCAAACACTGTGTCGAGGTATGATACTACTATTTTTGATATTCCTCAGTATTTGGATCATAATTACAAAGGAGAGAAAAAAGAGAAAGTAAGTA
This sequence comes from Picea sitchensis, assembly GCA_010110895.2. NCBI lineage: Eukaryota > Viridiplantae > Streptophyta > Pinopsida > Pinales > Pinaceae > Picea > Picea sitchensis. The sequence continues at coordinate 23,114 of SNQJ01S0123558.1, forward strand.
ACTTAAATAATTTCCTAGAATCTTGATTTAAATTACTTAATGATAAGAATTCCATGGATTTGTTTAAAAATATGCTTGAGAAATATAGCATAGAAGAAGGGGTAGGAAAAGAACCTAAGAATATTAATCAAGTCCATAGAAAGAAAAGAACTAACAAAGATTTCAGATTGAATGCAAATATGTGAGACTTTAATATGGGAAATATTGTCCTATACTTAGGATCAGATGTCAACATATTTCCAAAGAAGACTTGGGAAGTAATGGGAGAACCTACACTAGGGTATTCCAATATCCAATTAAAGTTAGAAAACCAACAAAGAGTGATTCTCATAGGTATATTGAAGAATAGAACAATATATTTAGATGGTGTGCGCACCACAACATATTTTGAAGTAATGGATATGGTGGATGAGTCTATACCATTTACAACACTATTGGGAATTGATTGGGCCTTTGAAAATCAAGCCATAATTAACTTGACGACTGGAAAGATGATATTTGAAGCAAGGAACTTTAGGGTAGTGTCACCTTTAGATCCCTCAGATTGTGAAATATGTGTATAACCTGTGCCTGAGAATGTTCTAGAGGATAATTTCAACCAGTTGTATAGGATTACTGCGCGAGAGGAAGACTATGTGAATCCAACTGTAGATGGAGTACTCAGTTGGAGGAGTATCAATTCTGATATGCTAGCTTCAGATTCTGGAGTAGAAAACTAGCAAAAATTATTGCATCAAGTCTCTACTAGGATGTGTTCTAGACTTACATGTGTAGTAAGATGGGTTGGGACAAAAGTAAGACAATTTCCCACATTTACTGAAGAAGACAATTTAGAAAAATTCCCGACAGAGTTTGAATCATAGGTTTTGGATTGTCAAAGAATACTAGTGTTGGATATAGCACTAAGGGACACACCTACACAATGGTGGGGTGAGAATAAGGAGGTGATTCAGGACTGGTATCAGTGTAAGCCACTGATGCGCATAATATTTGGTAGGAGTCAATAGGATAAACCTTTACAGAAGTATGATGGAAGAGGGAACCAATAACATCATATAAATGATTGTGCCACTAACTGGATATTGGTACCACTAGGGGAATGGACACATTATTTTTTTCATACGTTGGAAGGAATACCTATCAATTGGTACAAGGAGTAGGAACTGGGCAAAGAAACTGTGAGTTGGGGTGCAGTGCAACAAAACTTTATTAATACCTTTTCATTTGAAAGTGAGAATCCATGGGTGGATCTGGCATTAAAGAGGATGAAAAGGAAGATATTTGAATAATATGGGGTAGATATAATGACAGTAGACAAAGACTATAGAAAAGAAACACTTGAACAGTTAGTTTATTGCTATTAGGTTGTAGAGCATGAAGAAGTAGAAGACAACCCACATGACATACAAATAATAGAAGGGGAAGGAGAAATAGGGTTATAAGGACCTTAGTTACAATCAAAATAATTTACTGCACCAATGAGGATTAAGAAAGTCAATATTGGGACTGAAGAGAACCCCAAGATAGCCAACATTGGAGACTACTGAGAATGTGATACTATGTAAGAGATAACTGAATTATTGCGCGAATACAATGACTTATTCCCAACCACATTTTCAAAGATGAAAGGTGTAGAAGGAGAACTTGGAGAGATGAAGATACCCCTCAAACCAGATGCAAGACCAATGAGACAGAGACCATATAGATTAAACCCCATATATAAGAATAATGTTAAGGAAGAAATTGACATAATGCTAGAGTCAAGAATCATAGAGCCCATGGAAGAATCAGAGTGGATTAGTCCAATGGTGGTCCAGGAAAATAATATTGGAGGGATTAAGTTATGTGTGGATCTGAGAAAGTTAAATGATGCATACCTGCATGATACTTTTCCTACTCCATTTACATATGAAGTTTTAGAGAATGTGGGAGGACAAGAAGTCTACTCCTTCACAGATGGATTTTCAAGTTACCATCAGATCAAAATTGCTCTGGAGGACAGTTACAAAACCCCATTTGCAATAGAGTGGGGGTCACATCAGTACATAGTAATGCCATTTGGTTTAAAGAATGCACCAACAATATTTTCCAGAGTAGTAGCAGCTTCATTCAAGGATTTTATACATAGATTTTTAGAAGTTTATCTGGATGATTGGACAATATTCAGTTTATTGAAGGACCATGTAGAAATTCTCAGGTTAATGTTAGAGATATGTAGGCAATGTCATATTTCCTTGAACATTAATAAATGTATATTCAGTACACCATTTTGCATCCTAGTTGGATACATTTTATGCAAACATGGCTTGATAGTAGACCTTGCAAATATTGTTGTTATGGCTAGACACTCATAGAACAAGAAGAAATGAATAATGAGCTTCTCAACTACTACACCAACCTTCTTTATGAATCAATTGCTGATCACTCCCAAGATATCAACAAAATTACTCAACATATTCCCAACCTCGTCACACATGAAACAAAGACAACACTCATGAGTCCTATATCAATGAAGGAAATGGATCAAGCTATGAAGGAAATGACTATGGGAAAATCTCTTGGCCCTCATGGTTTCACAACGGATTTATTTCACCATTACTGGCCAATGGTATAGGAGGAGGTTCGACAGTTGGTGGAGGAATCTCGATCCTCAGGTAAGTTCCTTTCAACACTCAATTCCACCTTCCTCACGCTAATTCCTAAGGAGGAATGAGTTACCCAACCGAAGCAATTACGACCTATTTATTTATGAAATTTCATTTATAAACTCATCACAAAAGTAATTGCACTAAGAATCACGACCATTCTACCCTTCATAATATCCAAGGAGAAGTCAGGGTATGTTGAAGGGAAACAAATTCTTGACAGTGTCATCATGGCTCATGAGGTGATCCACTCCCTCAAATCTTCAAGAACTCCAGGTATGCTCATAAAACTTGACCTTTCAAAATATATTGGTTGCTTAAGCTGGAAATACATCTGATCTATCTTCTTTTATTTTGTATTCTATCAAGATTGGGTAGATTGGATCCTGAATCTCACCTCTACCGTTTTATTTTCCATTCTTGTCAACGGAGTCCCTTCAAAAAAATTTACTCCCATCCACAGAATCCACCAGGGCGACCCTCTGTCTCCCTTCCTCTTTGTCATCATGGTTGAGGGGATTATTCGTTACATCAAATCCTCTATAATGTATGACTCCATACAATGACTTCCTCTACATGATCTCTAGACAACAACTTCTCACAGTCGATTTTTGGATGATACCATTCTCATGGGAACACCCACCACATAGGAAGCTCAAAAACTAAAACTCATTCTCTTAGACTTTAGTGAATCCACAGGTACCTCAATCAACCTAGAGAAATCCTAGATGTTTTTATTTAATACATAGCTAACTATTCAAATCTACATTTCTTGTTTGTTAGGCATCAACCGGAGTTTCCTTCCTTCCAATTACCTTGGCATCTGTAGTGTACCCTTTTCACTACCGAGGTTTTCAAACCTCTCAGTTACCATTCTATACATGGATTTTTACATAATTCGTACAGACATTATAAGCACATGCATTTAAACAATTAAACACACTTAAATCTCAGAGTAAAATAT